>CABFVX010007060.1:12852-34264 GCA_902151425.1 Timema shepardi
TATATATATATATATATATATATATATATATATATATATATAAAATCAACTTTTAACAAATGGTTGGTTTTTATAAAGTGCCTATTCAATAAAATATATTTGCATTATTTACTATTTGACATGAGTCACTATATTTTATTATAATTCATATTTTAATTGTGAATTGTTTACTGTATGTTGTGTATTGTTTACTATTAGCTAAGGGCTATGAAATAATATAAACCTAGCCCTTCCATGTCAATAAAAGAACCGACAGGTCACAAACATATAGTTAAATTACATAAAGTCATCATATCAACAAGTTTAGATTTACCAGGTGAGTTTGAAAATAGATTTGTTTAGAAGTCTCCCATGATCACGACAAGGTCATAATTAATTATATGAATCATTTATTTGTTGGTGACCTGGCAATCTAGGGGAAAGGCGTCAGACTTCTGTGCTGGGGGTCCAGGGTTCAATCCTCGGCCCCGACACAGATTTATCTTATTGCCAAACCCTTCCTTCACCTCTGACAAGACGTGTATTAATCACAACTTGTGAATGTGTGGAATGTCAGGCCTCCTATGTGGTTCGGATACCATGATAAACTGTAGGTCCCCTATTTCATCTCACAATCACCCTGCCATTACACATTAGCATGTGTTGCAAATGTTGTCATATCCTCAACTTTAAGTGATTTATAAAACTATGGCCAGAAAAATTTGTTGTGTTTGTATTACTGTCTCTGAAATAAGAAACTCTTTGACTACACTAAAAGAGTCAGAATAAGAAGATAGTGGTTGTAGTTTACATCCCTTTGAACATACATTGGCACTCCCCCACTTCTTTTATGTTCACGATCGTTTTTTATAAGATTATAATTGTTTTAGTGTACAAATGAATTATGAAGGGAGTGGAAAGTAGGGTGGGTTCAAAAGGGCAAACACATTTTTTTCTTGATTAAATAATAAAATTGAATGGAAAAGTTGCCTAATACTCCCCTTGGGTCATATATATTTTTTTGTTGATTCACCTCAATATCTAACCAGGCCCCTCTGGGCTTGAAAATGGACAAATTATTCAAAATTTCTTCATTAAAATATATTTTATTTACTGTTGTTGTGACCGAACAATATGTTGAACAGAGTGTACACTCAAAATTAAGAATGTGCAGCTACAGAAGTGCATATTTGAAACTAGGATTAGTTGCAAATTAGTACTGCCGCTTAGCTTAAGATTACATTCTTAGTCTTGAGACAATGGCTTCTGTACTGACCATGATGGGATTAACGGCCGGTTCATGACCCGGAGTTCATGCAGGGACAAACCGACTGACTATCTAGTAGGAGAGTTTTGTCTGGTACTTTCTCAGAGTATGTTGTCAAACTAAAACATCTGCATGGTCTAAGAATATATTAGAGTTAGGGTAATTTACCCAGGGACACATAAAATGTATCAAGTATCATATTTTGTAAATAATTGTATATTTTATATTTAATGTTATTAGACTAGTAAACATCTCTCGTATTATTTAAATGTGTGTGTGAGCTCCCATACACTCTGAACTGGTGGTGATCAGTCATAACAAGTGGTGGCAGCGAGAAACAAACTCAGGAAAACTTGAAACCAGTGTTTTTATTTAATACGTTGTGTTAGTTTTCAAAAGTGGAAAACATGTACAAGAAAATATGGAACAGTGTTCCGCCCCGAACTATGCAGGGCCTCATTGAAGAAAGGAAATTCAAAGATGAGCTAATTGAAGTTCCACCGCCATGACAGAGCAATGAATATTAAAATAGTTAAGTAATTACTAAATAATTGAATAATCATTATTTTTAATAAGTTTACCTAGCCCCCTTTTTAAAATAATAATTTCAGTTAGATTAAAACTTTATATTATATGATCTATTTTCAAAATTACAATATTTAAAACTTGTATCAATTAACGTGTTTAACTACAAAACTAGCACTGGTTTGATTTAATATTTTGTTATAGAATTATATTGAAAGCCCATACAACGCACATGTGCAACTGTGCAGAGAGTAATGGAAATGGAACAGAAGACGTGATCATGCGTGGTTATTACATTAAGGACTAATAAACAAAATATGAAACTGTTTTCGATTCTGACATTTACTCATAGGGTAAATAAAGTTACAAAAGCATATTTTAGGGATGTATTAGCTCACTAAAATGTCAATTTGGTAAATATTTTAATAATCGTTAGTGTAATTTTAATGTCTTTAAAGATACGAGTGTTGTAACCATCATTTTTTTTCTATTTTTATTGAATGTTATTTTTAAATTTTAAACCAATATGTCTAATTTTAAAACTTTTTTTTTTCAAAAGTATTTACTATTTATAAAAATGAGTGTCATTCTTATTTCAAGAAAATTGTGTTGTTTTCATTTATTTTTAAAATCTCAAATTTTAAAGAAGTAATAATTATATTTTATGTTTGTTTTGATTGGCAACATTTAAAATATACTATTTTACTTTTAAAATAAATAAATATATACTCAACATTTTAAAGCATGCAGAATCCTACTTTAAGCCAACTGATTTTAGGCCTAATGATGCATCCCCATGTAGGGTAGTCACCGATCCTATCTAAATGTTATAATTCACTACAATGTGGTAGCATAGAGGCCTACAAATACCGACACAGTTTCTTTAAAACATAATAATTGGCAGTATCAACGCTGACCTGGACTTACCATATTTTCATAATCAAAAACACTAACAATTTAATAACAAAGAGTTGAATCCAGATGCCAATAAAGAAATTATTTGTTTTTTAGATGATTTAAACATAAATACTTAGCGATTAAAGACAACCAACACCAGAAAAATAAAGTAAAATATATCATTATATTTTAATAATTATCATAAACAAGAAATTAAATAATACTACCAACTCATTTAATTAATATGAATTGTCTTTTGAAACTAGAAAATGTAAATAGGCAAATGGCCATAAAATTGTGTTTAAGCTTAGTTCAAACACTAAATACTACACAATTCCTAAGTGGTCAACTTGGAAATTGATGTATAACTCAAATGATAATAAAACTGGGTGCTACTAAAACAAAACTTGATTTTTTATTAACACCACATCTTATTGCCCATTTGGGTTATATTCTGATTATTGATTGAATACAAATATTATTATAAATTATTTATAATTTTATATTTAATAATAATTATTACTTTAATTCCAATAATATCATAAATTAATTATAAGTTTATATCAAATGTTAATGATTTAATTATATTATAGTTTTACTTAGATTTCAAAATTTGATAGTAATATATTATAGTGCAGGTAATGAAAAGAAATGGTGTGAGAACAATGAGAAACACAAACTCCTTTGCTGGCTAATTGTTAATTCTTCATGAATAAATATTTAAAAACTTATTCTGTTAATGCTTCCATTGCTACTGATGATGATGATGATGATGATGATAATAATAGTAATGAAAAAAATGATAATAATGATAATATTAAATTTGGTACTTACCTCACAAAAATTGCTTTTTCAGTTAATCCTATCAGAGCAGTTGCCACGGATAAAACAAATGCAAAAAGTCCAAAGAAAATATGAACTGGCATCATGGCCGATCGAGTCGAAGCATTTAGTTCAGGAAACAAAAAGGCCACAAAGCCAAACACCCACTAAAAAAATAAAAGGATTAAATATGTACTATTATTATAATTAGACAAATATGATTGAAAAATTAATGTAGCATTTATTAAATTATTATTATTAGCACCACGTCTTACTACCCGTTCGGGTTATACGCACTTACGCTAATATGTAATGGTAGGGTGATTGTGAGATGAAATGGAGGACCTAAAGTTTAACGTGTGATCCGAACCACGGTGGAGGCCTGGCATTCCTCACATTCACAAGATGTCTTGTCAGAGGTGAAGGAAGGGTTTGGTAATCAGATAAATCTTTGCCAGGATCGAGGATTGAACCCCGGCCGCCAGCATAGAAGTCTGACACCTTACCCCTAGACCGCCAGGTCACCTTTAGCATTTATTAAAGAATTAGTCTTAAATATATATATATATACATATAGATGTGTGTGTACTATAATGTTTATCTGGTACAGTGGGAGTTGAAGGAGGAGGCAGAGGAGAGCATTAGCGGTCTAAATTCATCAACAAAAGGAATGGACCTGCCATGAAAGTCAGCACAAATAATAGTAGTAATAATAATTTGGTACATTAGTAGACCAAGAAAAATGATGGTATTTTTCAAAAATGTTTTAAAAATAAATCTATACAGGCCTAGCATATAAATTTTATATTCATTAAATTGAAAAATTACACCTAGATACGAGCTAAACCTTGGAATATTGGCAATGCTCTTACCAATGAGCTATCTAGGCGCTGACCTTTGCCCAGGGTTATTCTTCACTCTTTATTTTTAAGGCAAAGTCTGTGATGTACATGTCATTTTTCAATTTAAAGAATATATAGATGCAACAGTAACTATACTTAACAATAATAGCTTGGCTTGCTATCTATCATATATAATCAAATCCACACAGATTCATAATTAATAAAAGAATAAATTGGTAAGAAATTACATTATTTTTAATATTTCCAAATCTATGAACCTTCGATTTAAATTTTATGTCATTTTACTTCTAAATATAATATTTATATTGTAATTTTTAATGTAAATGTTAATACATGAACAACATAAATATTATAATGCATATTCGTTAGCTTAATAATAATAGTATTATATTTAAAAAAAATCTTAGCAGGATTTTAACTATAAAGTTATAATTAAAGTAGTCACACGCATGTGTATCTTACAATAATTATAACAAACTGTACAAAGAAAAAGATAGGAGGTAAGGACATTCATACAGTGTTGTACTACTACATAGTATACAAATTATAAACAAAATATAGTACAACACTAAGATCATTTTGCTTTATCATGATGTACATGTGTATATTATGTTCAAAAGCTTAGTCAAAAAAGTGTAATAGATAATTTCTAATCAATGCAACGAAAAAGTCATACCTAAAAAAAATAATAACACACTATAAAATTTCACTGTATCTCACAGTCCTGACCAAGAAAAACCTACTTTTTAAGTCACACCCCAATCATAAGAAAATAGGAAATACTAGAAAAATAAGAATGTATAAACCAGAATCTCACTTATTTTAATTCTAAAGAATATTTTTATGGGGAAAAATGTTACTATTAATAATGATTGGGACAACTTATATCTATTAAGGGCTTTTGTATGACATCCATAGCAAAAATAGAAGTAAACCTATTTTTTAGCACCATCTCGAATAATATTATATTGAATGACTCCTAAATACATGTGCAACTGAAACATATTTAAATAATTCAGTATTGAAGAAATTTTATACACAGTGACATCTTCCTTAATAGACACCTTTGAATAGAGGATTCTTCTTTAGAGCAGACAGTTTAAATTACCCCGGCAAAATAACATGGGCTCTTATGGGGAAACAATTTCCTAATAACAAACTTTCTCAGTAATGAAAACGGACACTGCTATATACACTTATTAATGCATAAAAATCTCTATATACCAAACAATAATTGATAACACCAGTTCATATTCAGTATTTTACTATGGGAATGTCAGGAATACCATTGTCTCCAGTGACGTGTGAGCAATCCCACATTCCAGCCCTTGTGAAAGTTTCTAAATTAGCCAATGTTGTATTGACAAAGGTACTTAAAGGTCTTAATTCCCTCCCCTTCCGAGCTGTCAGAATGTGCACACATATAAAACAGAAGGCCTCATGTTTACATTTCATTTTATTTACGTATTGTTCTGTGTAATATGTACAGTTAGTTCCGTTCAATATGTATTCATTCCTTAAATATAATAGTGGTGAGTACAGTACTTATATTGGTGTAGTTAATATCCACAGTAATTTATATAGATTCATATTAATTATACTGTGTTTAAAAAGTATGTTTTTTAAAATAAATTAAGTATTTTTTTAAAATAGCGGAAACATTTGAATAACAGACATTTTTTGGATCCCAGATGGTGTCGATTTTTGACTGTATTAACGTAATTTTTGTATAAGTCGTATTCAGAAAGTAAGAACCATTTTATTATTGTGTGTTCCCGGTAACCTGGTGGTCTAGGGGTAAGGTGTCGGGACTTCTGTGCTGAGGTCCGGGGTTCAATACTCAGTCTCGGCACAGATTTATCTGATTACAAAACCCTTCCTTCACCTCTGACAAGACATCTTGTGAATGTGAGGAATGCCAGGCCTCCACCGTAACCGTGGTTCGGATTCCACGTTAAACTGTAGGTCCTTCATTTCATCTCACAATCACCCTAACATTACACATTAGCGTAAGTGTGTACAACCCGAACGGGTAGTAAGACACGGTGCTAATAATAATATGTGTTCTGTATTACGACAGGTCCATTCCTTTTGTCAATGAACTTAGACTGCCAATGCGCCCTTTACTCTGGCTCCACCTTCAGTTCCCAGAATGTTGTTCTTTCTTTCAAGTCATCTAGTATTTGAATCCTCATTCTTCCTAAGCTCCTCTTTACCTCAACCTTCCCTCTACGACGTTGTGCAGAAGACAATTCTTCCTAAGGAAGTGTCTGATCCAGTTTGTTTTCCACCGAAGAATCACATCTAAAATGTTTCTCTTCTCACCCACTCTTCTTAGGACTTTTTCATTTGTCACCCTGTATGTCCACCTAATCTTCTCCAATACCACATTTCAAAGCTCTCCAAGTATTTATTTTCCATCTTCCCAAGAGTCCAAGTTTCTGCTTCATACAGTGCAATGCTCCAAATGTAGCATTTCATCAGTTTCAAACTCAACTTGCTGGTCAGCAGTAACTTCTTGGTGAAAGCTTCCTTGGCCATGGCAATCCTTGACCTTGTTTCCTTGCTGCAGTAGACATCCTTTGTCAGCAGACTTCCCAGGTACTTGAATTGCAGTTTGCCGTAGCGCTGCACCAATCTGAGGCCTGTTCAAAAAGTTCCTGAACTTTTTTTTTTGTAATTTTTTCAGGCTTAGCTACAACTTATTCAGCTTTGTCACCTTCAAAGTACATCCCTTCTCGGTTGATACACCGCTACCAACACCATTTTCACTTCTTGAAGCATTTCTGATAGGCGTTTTATGGAATTGCACGCAGGTTGGCCTGCAATTTTTCTTTAATGTGGTGTCAATTGTGTCGGATGTTCATCTCTTCAAAATGGATTTTTGTTTTGGGAAAAGGGGTAAGTCCACCAGCTAATATAAGGCAAGTAGGGAGGTTGGGAAAGCAAAAGTCAAGGATTAGTATGATGCGTGTACATTGTTGTGATAGAGGAACCAGGACTTGTTTTTCCAAAACCCACGACTTTTTCTTCTGACATTTCCTTGCAGATGTCTTAAAACTTCAAGATAATACCAACGATTTACTGTTTGTTCCTCTGATAAAAAATTTGTGATGAACAACACCTTTGACGCCAAAGAAAAGTTAGCATGACTTGGCTTGCAGCTTTTTTTTTCAATATTGGCGAATTTTGTCCAACCCACTGTGAAGACTGGGTTTTCATCTCCACATCATTACAGTAGAGCCATGTCTCATTGTCAGTGATAATTCTCTTCATGAAATTTTTGTCCTCGTTTGCGCGATCCAAAAATTCCTGGTAAATTGCAACTTGTTTGTCACTCTAATCCTGAGTTGGCAGTCATAGGACGAACTTTGCAGCAACATGCTGCATTTCTAATTTTTCAGTCAGAATGTTGTGACACAATCCCATTGAAATCTTAAAGTCATCCATGATTTCTCTAACAGTCAACCGACGATTTGAATGCACAGTTCTTCAAACTTGGGCCACATGTGTTGTCAGTTGACTGCTGACAATCTTTAAATCACTTAAACCATTAATAAAACTGCTTATGACCAAGGTACTGATCTTCATAAACATGTTTCATCATTTCATTAGCTTTCTTAAATGTTTTTCCACGTTTGACGCAAAATTTAATGTTGATTTGTTGCTCTTAAAACTCAGCCACCTCGAAAATCGCAAGACACACACAGCAAGCTCTTTTACAAAACAATGATGTGCAATAACTAACTAGAATAGGATTATAAGTTCAACAGCATGTTAATGGAGAATCTTTCTGCTATAAAGTGCCACTTAGCATCAACATTATATTGGCACGCTATTTAAATGATCCAGGAACTTTTTTTAACAGCCCTCGTATCTAAATACCCTCTTCGTAAAAGTGAGTCACCTGTGAAGAGAGCCAATGTTGTACAGCTTTTGTGATATCATTGTAAATCTGACCAGCAAAGAACCGTTTAAAATGTAGGAACAGGTGAACGTCACTTGGCACTAAGTCTGGGCTGTAGGGGGGATGATTAATTGGTTCCCAGCCAAATGACCTGATGAGCTTTTGGGTTAGACAAGCAGGGTCTTGTCAAGCATTATTGAGAAGCAACACAACACCGGGATTGAGCATGCCTTGTTATTTTTTTGTAAATTTGGGACATGTTACAAACGTGATTAGTAAATATGATAACTCAGACAATTACTCCCATAGAAACTACACCCATCCTGCCCGCTTACACATTCCTGTTTGACTGACAAGTGTGCCAGGGGTCAGCATGGTGTGTCATGCCAGATTACATCACAAGTTTCATACAACGAAGCACCGAGAAACTTGTAGAACTTTATAGAGCTTTTCTTGATATTCCACGACTGGAATAGTCTGGGCCAGCACCAGGAGTTTTATGAATGTGCCATGATTCCCCTTCCTTTATCCCTATCTGCCCTCCTTTGCATTCCCCTCAATATGTCTCTAAAGCTCATGTGGTGATTTTTATTACTATACAGTGACATGTTTTGTCTATATTGTTACTCACTATAACGTCATCTTGTTTATTTTTGAGGTCGCTTTAATAACTTAAAATTGGTTTGTCTCGATGATGGCGCTTAGTGGCTGTGTAAAGTAACTTGGTCTCAAAGCCACTAGCCTAATATTTATTTGGAAATTTAACTGTCTGGAGGCCAGCAAATGGCATGGTCAATTATTTATTTATCATTTATTTTTTACTTAGTCTCATATCCAATAGCTGGCTTAGCCAAATGTTAGTTGTAAATTTAATGATTCAACATTAAGTATTGGTAGGAGATTTACTGTGAATTTCTAATAAGGATATTTTTAGCATACTATTGAATGAAAGTTTAAACAATAGTTTTGTTAATGTCCGAGTCTGTTATCCTCTTCTTGATGGGCTTTTAAATGTAGTTTGTGACTTAATACATTTAACGTTTTAGTAAATATTGAATCCCATACTGTAGGGAACATATTACCCGGGCTCTTATTTTGAGCTTTAGCCTAATCCGGGCCAATGCCCGCTCCCTGCTTCTACACTGTCTCTTTAGTCTTTATAAATCATCTTGTCTCTTATTTAATAGATGTAAACTATGTTACCTGTTGCCTTTTTATTCTCTTTTGGGAAATAATGTAAAACATCCATATCTCATAGTCAGTGATGTGGTTTAGAAAATCATAACCATCACTATACGGCCCGAGAAAAGTCAAAGCACTGCCAAGTTGCTTGTTTTTGTGCACCTGAGTCACAATTTCATACAGAAAAGTTCTTGTAGATCGTGGAGATTCACAAAAAAGTGATGAAATTGTAAACACACTGTTCTCACAAATTTATTCCTCGATTTTTTGCACCCAATTATCATTAATGGCAGATAGATGCCTATTCGGTGCCTCATCATGAAAGTTTTCATGGCCTTCTTTAAACTTTCCAAACCATTTTCTCACCATTCCATTGCTCATTGCATTTTCACAGTAAACTTCACTAATCTGCCGATGAATTTCGGCTGGTATCAAATTTCTTGTAGTCATAAAACAGATAGCAAACAGTATTTTACAGTCGGCGGCTCCCATAAAGCCATCTGCACGTGGGAGTGCAGCACACGTGCGCATAGCCATGACCAAAACACTCTTGCGGCAATATTGAGAAAAGTACTTATTTTCTGAACACGCCTTGTATTTATGATGTTAATGTATTTTTTATCTAATTTTATTGGTGCCAATAATTGAAAACTAGAAAATACTTTTAAATATTATAATTTGCTCTGTTGATGCCATAGAACAAAAGCCCTGAATAAATGATACCTTATGAGAATCATTATTAACCAATATTTTTACTTTCCCATTCAAGAGAAAGTATTGTAACCATGAAAAGAATCAATCTCAAGGTTATGGTGAATCCTTATGTTTTATGTGAACCTGAACCCAAAAAAGTAGATTTTACAATATTATATCTGCCCATACATGTATGTCTGTTTGTCCTTGGACAGAGATCTGAAACCGTTTGATGGATTTTGTTCAAACTTGTTATTTAGATTCTAAAGGGCTATATTTAAAAAATAAAATATCACGTCTTACGATTACGTCTTACAATGTGCCCTCAAATTAATGGTAGTCTACTGATGAGTGTAAAGGCCCTAACGACTTCAATGTGTTAATGGGCCTTAAAATAATAATAATAATAATAATAATAATAATAATACTGATGAGTGATTTTAAAAAAAATTCTTCTAAGCTATAATACCCAATATGAGAAAATTAGTGTAATTGTGTCATGCCATTTATTTCTCACCTTTTTCTGCGAGTGGAGTGAATTTTAGTAGCAAAATTATCAAGAACTGAATTATTATTAATAATATCTTCCAATTTAATAAACGCTGGTCACATAATTAAAAGTATATTTAACTTATTTTGTTATTGGTTGTAAAATAAATTCCTGAACTGTTGCTAGATTTACACGGATGCAATATATTTATAAGCACTATGAGATCCAGTGTTAAATAAATATAAATACTACTATGCTCACCCTAATGAATTTTGTTCAATTTATTATATATAAACTCCTGTCCATAATCTTGTTCCCATACTATACTAAATTCCTAGTAAATGAGCACACCTCTTTCCTTATTGCCTTCCTTGAAACATTTCACTTGTTCATATCCAGCAAAGGCTGTGACAATGCGTTCTTGCACCATGTGTCCACCAAACACATTAACATATTCCACACTGCAACAGCAACACACACAGACACACACATATATTTAGAAAGACATAGATAATAATCATGCATCACACTAATCCATGCTTAAGTATATATAAGTAGACACAAATCCCCACATATAAAATACACTAAGCACACATTTACATTCTCATTTATAGCTTATATTTATTTATCTTATTTGTTTAACATGCACTTTCTGACCTAACTTTTTACATCAACACACAAGAATTTCTATGAGCAAGAGAGAAAGAGCATACCAATTTTGCCGAGAAAGGTATTTTCACATACCTTCCAGGGTTATTTTTCATGCCACAATCAACATGGGACATACAGCCTTAATTACTCTCCGAAGGAAGTTGTGCTATGGATTTTTATTGCTCCGGAAAAATCCATTGACACCATCTGGGTTTGAATCCATGAACAACAGACCCTAAGGCGAGCACTTTACTCCAAGACCACCAAGGTCAATTATAGCCTATCAAAGATTTTACATACATACCTTATCACGCCTTATGGGGTAGGCAAAAACTGCAGGTATAGCTCAAAAAAGTTTTAACTTATATATTGTCAATGAAACTGCAATATGTTTTAACCCACAAAGACACAATTTTATAGGGGAGAGAAATAACTTTTCTACTCTTTTCGACAAATCAATACGTCCCATTTAAATACCAACATCAATACTTTATAACCCTTCAATGTGTGGGATCTGATTTTTTTTATAAATAAAATGGGAAATATGAGGTTTTAATATAAAGTGTGGATGTAGTTCCCAAGTTTAAAAATGTTATATCAATTTCACCAAATTGTGGGTTATGACTAGGATGCAGATTTTGCCCTAAATGCCCTTTTTTATGCCTATGCTTTGAAAAGTTGACTTTTGGGGTGTAAGTTTATTTTCGAGGATTGCCAAGATAATTTGATAACTTATATAGTGCCTATAAATGCCTATTTTGGTGTTTAGTGCTTATTTTACAAATGGGAGACTTAAAGTGCCTTTTTTTCTANTTTCACTGTGTTAGTTCACTCAGTGGTTGGGTATATTGCGCTATTGTTAGATGTGCATATCTGTTCAGTAATATTTATTTGTATTGGACTCAGTGTAAATTATTTAACTAAGTTAGTAGAAAAAGCCAAAAGAGAAATTGTGTAAAAGTGTATTATTCAAACAGCGGATTGAAGGCGATAGGTATTTCACAACGGATGGCAAAATAATTTGTCAAGCATGTTCCAAAGAGGTAAGGTACATTTTAAAAAGGGGAAATGAGATTATTAATTTTGAAAGTCAAGGGTTTTATTAAATACTTTGGCTATTGTTTAAAAGTAAACATGATTATTTGCTATCATTCAAACTAGGTGTCATTTCTTATTGAAGAATTTCAACAACAAAGTGGAAATATTTACCAAAGCATAACATAACGATCTTACAAAATAAATAAAATTCTTAGTTCTCTAATTAGGTGATGCTTTGGTAATTGGTAGAATTCACATATATTATTTGATGAAAATTTCCATATATAATATTTAGGTAAAATGCGAGAAGTATTACCTAGAACACAAAAATACTGCAATACATATCAGGATCTCAACCTTTTTTCCCTAAAGTTAACGATGCTGATATAACCGAAGAGCTATTTTCTGCTGATGTATGCTCTGCGATGGTAGCTGCAAGTATTCCTTGGAAGAAGCTGGAGAATCCAGATTTCGATGTTTTTCTCAACAAATATACCAACATGAAGATACCAGACGAATCAACTCTGAGGAAACACTACTTGCATTCAACCTATTTATCCGTAAGTTTTTACAATAGCAGTTTTTCTTTCTGACATTTAAAAAGTATTAACTGAATTGTATTGATTTAAACTATTTACAATAAACATTCTTTTTATTTCGTTTAAGACAGTTTAGAAAATCCGAGAAGATATTGGAGAATCATACATCTAGGCTACTGTTGATGAAACCACTGACCGCTGTGGCAGATATGTTGCAAATGTTGTTGGAAAACTAGACTATGGGTTGGTTGTTTCAAAGATGCTTGAGGCAACCAACAGCTCGACAGTTGCCATAGTTGTTCGTGATGCTTTGCTAAGTATATAATGTAATTGCACAAGATATGCTGTGTTAATTTAATGATTCGCAGTGTTAGTCCTGTAAACATTATAATTATAAATAAGTTAATTTGTTTATATTAGGTGTCCTGTGGCCATCAGAAAACAACAACGAAAGGTTTTCGTTGCCGCTGACAGACAGTGCGGCCTACATGTTGAAAGCGGCTGCAAACTTAAAAGTATTGTACACGAAGTTAATTCACGTGACTTGTCTGGCGCATGCTGTTCATAGAGTTGCAGAAGATATTAGATCATGTTTTACAAATGTTAACGCTATTATTTCCACAGTCAAGAAAGGGTTTTTGAAGGCTCCATCACGAATCCTCTCCTTTAAGGCCACTCTGCCCAACACATGTTATTGGGATTTGATTGAAATTATGTGTACCCATTCACCAACATTAATAATGCATACCTAGACAAGAAAAAATTATCTGTTTGGAATAAAATACAAAAATATCAAAATATAAAGTGTCCCTTCAAACCTGTTGATTCAGCTGTTTGATAGGCGTATTACTTACAAGGATGATGAAACCCTTATTAAAATTCCAAAATATGTATTGTCCATTTGTGCTCAAGGAGAGGAAGGGTAGAAATGCTAAATTTCTGGTAATGATATAAAATTGACCACAAAGGACAAAGAACATCAAATGATAAACTTGAACTGAACAAAAATGGAAGAAGAAACATAGTCATGAGAGAAGGTGCTCTAAAATATGACTTAGGCAAAGGATTCTGTTCTCTGATCCTATTCCTGATTCAAGGTAATATAAAGTGAAGAAATGAGCAAGAACTGTTGATGTGGATTTATTGTATGCCCTAGATCATGTGAGCTTAAGTGAATGCAAGGCAACTAAAATCCTAGCGATAGTAATTTAATTATAACTTAAGGACCCGTTGTGTACATCACCTTTTCAACAAACGGACTTGGCTGGAGACGGCAAACACAAATAAAATATAATTAAATTCACAGGTCCCTTGTTGGGACACTAAATAAGAAAGCCATGCTTATAGGAACAAGTAGACTACTACTGAATGTGGACCGTTTCCTGCTGACTGACATACGATTAGGAGTAGCCAAAGTACAACTGACAACAATAACTAAACACCTTGCTGTGATTATTGATGAAAATCTTAATTAGACAGATCAGGTAACTTCGATTTGCGAGAAAGTGTATGCCAGCTTACATTCACTGAGAAGTTTAAAGAACTTTCTCCCAGAAAATGTACGAATTATCCTTGTCCATAGCTTAATAATGCCACACTTTGACGACTGAGACATAGTTTAAAATTACTTAAAAGAGATGATCTAGCAGAACTACTATAAAACACACGTGTTCGATATATATCTAACTTAAAACGGCATGACCATATTTCTAAGTATTTTAATAAACTGGGTTTGTTAAGAATAAAAAAAAGGCGAAGGCTACACTTATTAGTATTGCTTCACAAAATATTATCAACATCTCAGCCTCAAAACCTCTCCTCACGGTTCCTTTTACTGAAAGATAAACACAGCCGAGCTACCAGATCAGAATCCACTCTACAGATGTATATTCCCATACATACAACTCAAACGTGCTTGTTCTTTCACTGTCCTGGAGCAAACTAGATAACTCTACTCGTCATCTATCATCTAGACTCCCCTTCAAGTGCGCGGTTAATCAATTTATCTTGTCTAATAAGCTAAATTGAGTTCTTGAAACTACTTGAGCTTTAAATGAGTGTATGAATGAACATGTGAATGTTTTTATACTTATTTGAATATTCCTTTAATAAATTGTATTTAAATTAATGTAATAGTGTATGTTGCATTCAACAATAGTTAAATGGACGAGAAAGCTAGTGCCTTAACTTCACTAGATAAATAAAGATTATTATTGTTATTACAGTGTCAGTATTTACTGATGACTAGTATAATAGTTTTTCAATCCAAGCCCATCAAATCTATTATTATTATTAGCACCGCGTCTTACTACCCGTTCGGGTTATACGTACTTACGCTAATGTGTAATGGTAGGGTGATTGCGAGATGAAATGGAGGACCTACAGTTTAACGTGGAATCCAAACCACGGTGGAGGCCTGGCATTCCTCACATTCACAAGATGTCTTGTCTTGTCAGAGGTGAAGGAAGGGTTTGGTAATCAGATAAATCTGTGCCGGGACCGAGGATTGAACCCCGACCGCCAACACAGAAGTCTGACACGCTACCCCTAGACCGCCAGGTCACCCCCCATTGAATCAAATTTTTTAAAAAAAGGTACAGCAATACAAGTAAAACACCATATTATATATATATATATATATATATATATCTAGCATGGACATTTTCTGTGTGTGTACAACTTTATTATAAGGAAAGCAAATGAAACAATTATAAATAACGCTTCATAGTCAGAATAACTTAAAATTGGTTCATCTTAAAATTCTTCTGTTTCTGAATCTATTTTTCTATGTTGCTGTTTCCTTTCCACGTTTGACCTTTCTTGTCTTCTAGCATGCTCAACTTCATAGACATGGTACCTTCATTGGGCTCATGCTAATCTAAAGCTGGTTTAGAAATAGGTATTTGATTTAACAATTTCCATTTGTATTTTATATAGGTTTATTCTGCAGCACTTTCCGATGTTAAGCGATTTCTCTTTTTACTGTGGATCCAGGGGAATGAACTTTCAGTGACTTCACTGTTGACATGTTTAAATCATGAATCTTCCTCAATTTTTTATAAATCAACTTCCCTCCAATAAAAAATTCTCTGCTTTTCCCCTTCTAAAAAAATTAATAAAATAACTACTTTTAAAAACAACTATAGTTTTGATTTTAAAGTTATGTAATCGATTTCTAACCAAATTTAGTAATAAATTGTTGCTAAATGATATTTTTTTAAATAACCCATATTTTGGGTGGGTATTTAAGAAAAGGATAAATACCCATATTTTGGGTGGGTATTTAAGAAAAGGATAAATACCCATATTTTGTGTGGGTATTTAAGAAAAGGATAAATTCCCATATTTTGGGTGGGTATTTAAGAAAAGGATAAATACCCATTTGTATTTACCCTAACCACCGGGTATTTACCTGACCCATATCATTGTGGACAGACCTTTATATTGTATTTCATTTTCAATACTTTCTCTTGGTAGTGTTGTCTACTAGAAGCATACAAATTTTGATCAGTTTTGCCAAATAATTTGTGGCCTTTTTTTTTAACAAGAAAGCTTTAAATGTGGTGACATTTCAAAACGTTGGGCCATTTAAACTAGGAAGTATGGGCCACAAGTATGAAAATTATTAATTATTTTTCAAAATGTTTGTTAGCATTAAACAAAGTTTTCGACAAATTATGTTTTGGTATAAACATTTTCCTTATTCACTGTTGCACTTCTTACCATGACCATTTTTAGAAGTAAAGCCAAAAGATTTGTGTGGTGTATTGATTGACAAAAATATTGTTTTCAAGATTTTTAAAATAGTTTAGGGCTACTTATACCCAGTTATTAAAGGCCCCCAAAACAAAGTACTCCTTTAATAATGATATCCTAATGGAATACTATATGGCTATTGATTTTGGTTAGAAACAGTTAAAATAGAATTGTATTGAATCATATTTGAATATCATAAAAGAGGAGAACATTAGTTTAACAGATTTATTACTATTACCAATAAAATTACATAGTTTGTGATCTGTACATTCCACTTTGTAATTTTAAGAAAAAAGGCCAATTTATAAACCAACCTACCAGAGGGATGTAAGAGAGGGTTAGAACTGTGCTCCTTCCTCTTGTATTCATTAAAAATTTGTTTATAAAAATTGTACATTCTAGTCTTAAAGATTAGATTACTTTATTTTTATAATTATGAATATATTCCAAGCGAGAGATTATCTATTAGTTCTAAGGAAGAGTCACTTATTTTACTGTAGTAGGATTGTCATTATTTTGTGAATTGGTATCCTGATTTGAGTTAGTTCAATATAATATGATGAATTTTGATAATAGTGAATGGTTGACTTGTCCAAAATTTACACCAACTTTTCTTTCTTCCCCAGTAATTTTAGTTGAAGAATAAATAAGAATGAGAGGGTGATTGTATTGTTGAGGATTTGTTTCAAAAATACAAATTATATTGATTTGTTCTATTTTATTATAAAATGCTTTGAGCTGGTATTTGTATAAACTCAATACTAAACATCCAAGTTAGCGAAGTAAACCCAAATAATTTCAACCAGATACAATATTTATATACTTCCTCTAATGGTCTAGTTTTATTTCAAATAGGGATATGTACGCTTGGGTTTTTTAATTCAAGTCGAGTACTTCAAAAATCCCCCGACTTTTGAGCATATTAATAATTTTTTTAAATAAACTGTATGTATATATATATATATATATATATATATATATATATATATATACATGTGTGTGTGTTAAGCGTATATATTTGCTTATTTTAAAGTAAAATACTATATTTAAAATGTTACCTGTCAACGTATACATACACTGTGGATACCACATCTTTAAAATGTGAGATTTTAAAAATATACTAAAACAACCTGCATACTTAAATAAGAATGACACTCATTTACCTGCCTAGGTTGCTTAGTTAGCTAATGTACTGGTTTTGTGTAACGCTAGACTGCCAAGGATGGGAGAATGAGGTTTGAATCTCACCCAGGTGAATGTTTTTATGTTTTTGTTTTTTCTAAATACTTTTCCACTCTTCCTCCTTGCAAGTTCGGGTTCACTTCCTCTATATTCAACCTTCCCAATTCCTAACCCATAAGCATAATTAGTACTTAAGCTTATAGCCCGAATGGGTAGTAAGACGCTGTGCTAAGCGTGTGTACATATATATATACTTATGTTTTATAAATAGTAAATACTTTGTGTAAAAAGTTAACAAAATGAGAATATTGATTTTTAAATTAGGAATAACATTTTAAAAGTAAGAATTACATTCAAATAAAAATATAAGCCTAGTAGAAAAAGTAATTTAAATAGTCTCAACACTAAATTCTAATCACATTCAAATCACACTAACACTTTATTATTATTAGCACCGCGTCTTATTACCCATTCGAGTTATACACATATACACTAATTTGTAATGGTAGGGTGATTGTGAGATGAAATGGAGGACCTACAGTTTAACGTGGAATCCGAACCACGGTGGAGGCCTAACATTCACAAGATGTCTTGTCAGAGGTGAAGGAAAGGTTTGGTAATCAGATAAATCTTTGCCAGGACCGGGGATTGAACCCCGGACCCGCAGCACAGAAGTTTGACACCTTACCCCTAGACCACCAGGTCACCCAATATTTGTTTTAATTCCATTCTTCTAAGCGCAGACAAGTATGCTAGAAATCATAGTATTACAAAATGCATTTCAATTCCATTTTTAATGTTTAAAAGTTTATGTTCATACTTTAAAATTAAAAATAAAATGGTTAAATTATATATAGTAGACAATATGAAATAGTAAATTTTTATTTAAATTAAATACCATAAGTTTGATAAAATATTTACTGCAATCGTGATCAACACTGATTTTAGAGATAAACATTATTCTATAACTAAATATTAACCAATTCAAGTTTTTAAAGATCTTAAGCTATAAAACAATCAAAGTGTATTCTCAATGTGAGATTTTTAACTAAACTGGGATTATAGTTTTAGAAACGAACCTGTTAACATATTAAAATTAATAATTATTCAATTATTTAGTAATCCATCAAGGTATTTTTATTTTCATTGCCTTGCAATGGCAATGCAACATAAATTGAGGATTCAAAATGGACAACAATATTGAATAAGTTTAACAGTCGAAAGTAGTTTTAGAGCTCTATTCCGTTAATAATGTGAAGTTTGTTATTCATTTCACCAGTTGCTGAATGCCAATATTATCCTAATTAAAAAGTATTTACTTACCAATGTGATTTGAAAATCGAGTTGTACATGCATCATGAGGAAGCTAGAAAATGACGAGCCTATGCAAAATCTTTGTTACTTGGTTTTTAGAAAGAGATATATGTAAATTTTAAGTGAATAATAATTAATCCATGGGGATTTATCTCTCTAATTCAGGTCATACTACCCATCCCAGCTAACCACATACTAACCTTGATAGAGTATATATGAGGAAAAGACAATGTATAGGGAAGTGTACCTACAATTGCATAGAAGGAGAGTGGAAATAATTTTAGAAAACAATCTTGATATACTTGGTTGGGATTCAAACACCAACCTCCCTGCCAGTTGAAAAGCAGAAAAGAACAAAGTGACACGTTTCATTCATGTTCCAACTTATACGAATCACGATTTTTATTTTTATAAAATACAGGAATTTAATTGCCAATAAAATCAATTGGTTTAATAAGGCAATGTGTATTTTTTTACGGGAAGCATTTGGTAAAAATCAAACTTTTCTGACTAAACAGAAAAAGTATCATTTCAATAAAAAATTAATCTATTTAAATCTAAAGTTTTTTTTTACCCATGCCTTAAGGTTGAATGTTACAATGATTGGGGGTGTGATTATGGTTGTTGGGAGGATCATCCTTGAATAAATAAACGAAAGAAGACATGATATATAACTCTGGTGATAGAGAAAGCTTACCTTAGTGCTAGTTTCTGCTCAACTCATATGACTCTTATTGAAAATGGAAGCTCAAATAAAAGTGAGCTAGGGTTTTTGAAAATAACAGATAGTAGAAAACAAAAAAAAAAGTTGTAGCCTTAAACTAGGAGTAAACATATATAGCCTGAGAAAGGAAATAAGTAAAACTTAACGCAGCGTGGTCCACGGGTTTAGGAGGAGCTGCGATTTCTTTAAATAGACCTCAGAAATTAAATTTGGGATGAAAACACACATGTATATGACAATGAATACATTGGTTGATATATACAAAAACCCAATGAGCACTTTTCCCAATAAATTAAATCACAAAAACTAACTTGTCACATGACCGACACCACAATACCAACTAACTATCTACACATGGTGGGAGAAAGGTGGTGAGACAGGCAATGCTGTTCCCACTAACTTACAGCAAGTAATCCATTTACTTACTTGACCTCTAGAAGAATTTACAAATAACAAGATGGTTAGACCAATGATAATGTTGAATTGTGTTGCTAAAATTAAGTCAAAAGAACACAACAAGCATTGTAGTTAAACAAAAACAAAAAAACAACATATAATATAAACATACCAAGAAGCACAACTTTATATGAAAAGTATAAAGAAATACCTGGGCAGCAAATATGATGACAGCACATAAGCCCAGCCAGCTATGAAGCGAGTAGATATTGGGTATTTTTTTATTATTGTGGGAGTCAAATGCTGCTTGCAGAGCCACTACAGCAATGATAAAAGCCAGCAGGTTTAGAGACATATGAACCAACTTCAAGCGTCGTTTACGATTATTTCGGAATGCTCGGTAGACCATCATGGCTGTTAACGAAAAAGAACCCCTAAAATGTTATGACCAATTTGAAAGATACATTTTCATTGGTTGCAAAATATTTTCCCATGATAGGAGTTAATTTAATTAATGCAAATACCAAATACAAATAGATTCTCCTTGTGCACAGTTAAAGTGGAAAAACTTGTAAAAAAAATTACCTAAAGTAATTTGTATTTTTATAAACATGTTTAAAAAATAACTATGAGAGGAGGTATGAAAGTAAAGTCTTCATTTATTTCTCATTTTTTTTTAACCATGGGTATTACATGAAGTCATCTTTAATTATTAACCTGTTATTTTTCACAAAGTCATCATTTTCTTAATACTTCCACCACCCCTGAGTTGGATGCTTTATTGTGGTCATATAATATTCAGCTCCTGAGGTCTTCTGGAACATTTTACTTGAGCTTGTCGCTGTTCACAAAATGACATCCAGAGAATCTCAGAGAGATGATAGAAGGTGCAAGATCCATGCTATTGGGCATGTGAGGAAGAACACTTAATCCCAGTTTTGCAATTGCTTCCCTTGTGCGCAGAATGGTGTGGTGGGGCCATGTGTAGTCATTAATAAGCAGAGCCTCCTCATTCATGTTTTTGTCAAGTTGGACTCTACAGATGCACGTTTCCAGCTTTTTCAATATTTTCCACAAATCAATCTGAGTCATTCGCGGTGCCTTTTGTAGAGTGTGACGTCACACTCTACGTATTACCCGCGTTGAACTGTGATCCCGCCGTGTTGACGATAGAGGGCAGGTCAGTT
>CABFVX010007061.1:0-31332 GCA_902151425.1 Timema shepardi
AACATTATGTAGTGTTAATATAAACATGGGTCTAGAAGCGCTTAGTTCCTGAGATAGGAGGAATTTTATTGTTAAATTATTAATATGTAATCCAACAGAAGAAGCAATTCAATCAAATAAGAGACAAAGTTGAAAAAAAAACTATCAAGACAGAACCTTTTGTTACAAAACTGGTTCAAAATGGTGTCCTGCTTCGATGCACACTGCGCTCCAAGCTCTGTCGCACTCTGTTGGGTACACCTGGGGTCTCGAGTATTTTCTCACAGCCATTTACGATACGCTCCCTTAAAACCTCCAAATCAGGTAAAATAGTTGGGTAAACAATTAATTTAATAACACTATTGCCACGCCTCGGTGACGTAGTTAGCTAACGCACTTGTTTCGTGTTTCCTAAATTGTTTTCCACTCTCCCTCCACGCAATTACGGATTCACTTTGTCTAAATTCAACCTTCCCAATTCCTAACCCATTAGCGTAATCAGTACTTATGCGTACAGCCAGAACGGATAGTAAGACGCGGTGCTAAATAAAAAATAAAAAAAACACTATATCCTTACTGTTTTAAATACAAAATGCTTCAACTTGAACTTAAATTAACAACAAAAGATTGACAATTGTTTACATACCTTGAATTATTCATTGTTTAAAAACAATGTCATTGATATGGCAACCATTATATGGCATACACTGTTGTATGCGCATCTTTAAACTTGTCATGACCTTGCGCAATGTCTCTTGTTGAATTGCTTACTTGTCATGACCTTGCGCAATGTGTCTTGTTGAATGTCTTCAGCCTCCATCACCATTGTTTAAGTTCCTGAGTTGATCTTAAGGGAGTCGCGTGAACTTGACTCATCAACACGCCCCACAAGAAAGAGTCCGGAGTTTTTAAGTCTGGTGAACGTGGTGGCCAGGCGATGTCTCCATTTCTTGAAACAAGGAGCCCAGAAAACATTTTGCAAAGCACCTCCACTAATGTTGGACCTTTCTGACCTCTGAACTGCAACGCAAGGGAATGGATACCAACAGCGCGTGGTTCCAGCAAGATGGGTCAGCGGCCCATACAGCCCATACAGCCCGAAGACCGACCCTCCAACCGCCCAACTCTTGTCACAACCCAGGCGACAGGCACATACTCTTTCTTGCGGGGCATGTTGAAGAGTGATGTCCACGCGATTCGTCTGAGAACAATTCAGGAACTTAAAGAAAGAATTGTATGGAAGTTGAAGCAATTCAAAGTACGGTCACGTTTGAAGGAGCACATACAACAATGGCTTGCATATAATGGTGGCCACCTTAAGGACATTGTTGTTTAAGGGAGTAGTTCAAGGAAATGTAAGAAATTGTCCATCTTTTGCTTTTATTTTATGTTTAGTTTGAAGTATTTAGTAATTAAAATAGCAAATATATTGTGTTATTAAACCTGTCAACACTTTCTGTTCCCTCATGTATAATCTTTTCTTAATGTTTGATCGATGGGAATACGCCCCTAAAATATTTGTCACCAATTAATATACACCTGTATAGTTGGGGGATTGTAGGAAAATATGAAAATAATTGCCATCCCTAACGTAGGCCGGGCATGATAGATAGTAAACTAAGTTCCAAACCTAGCAACTCCAAACCTAACGTAACATGGGCGTGAGAGGTAAATAATCCAATGGGGAACTCCACAAACTTGGTGTGATAATAATCATACTCCAAACGTTTAACTGTGAAAATGTACAAAACAGTTGGATTTATAAAGAACACTATAAGAATATGTTTTGTAGAAAAGGTTTTTGTCTTTATTTTTTACCATTCATGTAACAAACTTTGATCTAATGAACGGCTTAAGAGATAATTGTAAAATACCAATTTTGGGTACCATTTCTTTAAGATGGTGGATGGAAAATAACTTTTAAAGAGTGGCACTAAATCTTTTTTACTCATCACACAAAAAAACATACAAATTTGCTAAATTCTTTGCAAGTATCAAAAAGTGAACGTTTGTTGTGCTTATCAACTTCACTATAACAGCCAGTTGTTAGGTGTGTAGTTGTAGGATTATTCTCCTATCACACCTAGACTACGTCAGGTAAGGTTAGTGCTCTGTTTGGAGCCCGCAGCCTGGTTCGTCCAGCCCTTAAGCCGCCCCTGACTATTAGTACAGGACAGTTAGCCGATTATTTGATATTCAAAATAACAAGCTGAAAATTGGAGGTTACGTTAATGGGATCCTTACAAAATCAGACCTAAAAGTTTCAGAAAATCACTCTTGGGGAACCGTCACCATCTTGGAAAATGGTGGACAACATGTGGTTTTCTGCCATTTTCACCATTAATGTTGCTCTGACGACAAAAACACCTTTGTATATTTGGAAAGAGCGTTTAATTTTACTCAAAAAAAGGTATCTGACAATTCTTTCGTGGGAGCTACCAATTTAGAGATAAAGTGGTATTTTTGAGTGGGAAATCACTGTGAGAAGAAATAAAAGCATTTTAAGTTTACAGATAAACATAATAACAAGATAAAACTTGGGAAATGTGTTAAGAAGTTAACCATAAACTCATATCTAAAAGTCCCAGAAAATCTCTTCTGGGAAACTGACGCCATATTGAAGAATGTGCTCAAATTTCATTTATTTAGCATTTTCGCGGCTACCATTGCTCTGGAGACGAAAGCACCTTCCCTAGTGAAGGAACGTTTAATTTTACATTAAAAAATCTCTACCTATTTTTTGTGGGAGTCACCGTTTCCTAGATAATACATTTTTCTTGTTATAAAATACAACAATACCACGTGTAGTATCGCTGATTGCCATGGGAGACATTCCCATGGATGACGTCACGCAACATTCTAGTCTGTAACGGCAATTTGTTGCGTGGTGTGTTATTGTGAGGACATATTTGCTTAACAAGTGCCAAAACAATAGCGTAGTTCAGTAGGCCCTATATTATGTCTAGATGGTTATAATGTGTGTAGGACACAATTATTTTCTTTTAATTGCAAGGGTACAATTGACTGTTTTTTGTTTTCCAAAATACAACATTATCATACATTTTCAAAGCATAGCCACTGTTATTTTTCCTATCATTTGTATCGTTAGCAAAATCAGTGTCTACGAAGGCTGATATTACATTTTACATACATAAGACCATAAAGTTCTGTCGCTCGCTGATATGTTAAAACATATTTTAAGCTCTCTATACGGCTTAACGACAATGTACTTGTCTTCACTTCTTACATTAAGGTTTATCTTTGGCTGCATGGGAACTGTTGCAGGTTTGCATTCATTCATGTTAAAAATATTCAAGATTTTATGAATCAACTCTTTTTGGCTCAACATTAGCTCATACTTTGATTACTAATATTTAAACCTAAAATCGTTAAACTTGAACCGTTTGATCGATCTCTCATTTCAAATGTATTCACCAAATTTTCTTTTACAAGATCTAATTTATCTGAATCCTTGGTTACAAAAATTAAGTCGTCAACGTGAATTAGTAGATAACCACACGCCCCTAGATACAAGCAAGGATCTGTTTGAGATCTAACACAGTCTAGTTTTCAAGATGTTCATTGAGAGAAGCATTCCAACACTTGGGTGATTTCTTCAGCCCATACAGCGCCTTCTTCAGCCTGCAAACATTTCCTGACTTAACTTCTTCAAGACCTCCTGGAACTTTTATGTAAACATGCTCCTTCAAAAGCCATTGATAAATGCAGATTTAATATCTTAATGACACACTGTTTATTTATTACATATTACTTTTGATAAGCTGGAATTACAAATATGGTTTTAATCACGGATCATTATCATAGACTATTTTTGTTGTCAAGGATATTAACTATCCATAAAGTGTTGTAGAAAACCAATAGGTATCAGCACAAGATATGCCTAACATTATAAATTATTAAATTCAGAATTGGTACATTATCAACAAGCGTGGACGATTCTCCAGAACCACCAACAACACACCACCACAAGATGTAGCAAATCTACAGCCATCGGACTGCAGCTGTCAGGTACTACAATGTTTTCTGGTACTGCATGACTACCAGTTTTACCTGCTATAAGGCATGACTCTGTATATACATAACTGCAACCATATTAGGGTCAGTAGTGTTTACATTCCCATTTTTAAAGATATATATACATGAGGTTTCGGTTCTAAAAGAAAAGATTATATTTGTTAATCAGTTTAAAACGCATAAGCATATTCCAGTTATATTGAAGGACAACATAATTTTATCTAAAGATGAAGGGAATAAATACACATGGTTGCACTCTGAAAAAAGCCAATATTGAAGTAAAAAACAGCATTGTGGTGTTTCTTGCTAAAAGTGTTTTTTTCTTTTGTATTGATATTCCTCCAAAATCAAATTTTAGATATGGCCAATTACAAATAACTAGATAGAAGGATGAATTTTGAGGGATATGTTATAATAGTACCCAGAGACAAACATTTTTCATTAGCGTTATATTACTCCATCGAGAGCTTTTAACTACTCGCACTGCAATAGATTATTTTTATCCATTTTAACTCTAAGTATTGTAGAAATTCACGTTTTATGGTGATAAAAAGCTTTCGAAAAAGTTTATATCCAATGTAAATGGAGAATATGTATTTCTGGTTGTGATTATAACAATTCCCATAACTTTCATCATTTCATATAGTCAATTGCAAATGAAGAGTTCATTAATTTGAGTTTTTAGCAAACTGACTGCATCAAAAATGAATTTATCTTGAAAATGGTAGTTTCCACGAAATAATCGTCAGATACCTTTTTGTGTAAAATGTAACGTTCTATCAAAAAGCACAAATGTATTTTGTCATTAGAGCAACAGTAACGGCAAAAATGGCCGCCATTTTCCTATATGGTGGTGGTTCCCCAAGAGTGATTTTCTAGGATTTTTAGGTCTGAGTTTGTAGGGGCCCCTTTGACGTAACCTCCAATTTTCAGCTTGTTATTTTGAATGTGTGGGTCAAAACCTAACAGTCCTGCACTGTATGCCCTGATTTTGGTCGGGAGAATACTTCAGAAAATTCAAACATATTTTTTTGCGGTCAACATTGATAACAGTTTAGTATATTAGTTATGTTATTTTATAGGTATTGATAGTGTATACCGAAAGTGATGGCTGCAAATACCATGACTTGATGTATGAATATATTAAAATTGTTTTAGTAACCAACTTCTACTGTTCTTCCTACCAAATTAATACTATAGTCATAACTTGGTGCAGTTAGTAAGTTTATTAATAATTTATCAATTGTAATATAAATCAGTAAAATTGTTTTAAACATTGTCAAACTTTGTTTCTTTTAAGTTACACAAATTTAAATACAACAAGCTAAAGCTACATAAATCTATTCTTGGCAATAATTCAACCATAATTAAATCACACGTAGCATTATGAATAGAATGATAAAACTAAATTGTTCTAGTTAATAAGTGGACCGTAGATTACGAACCACAAACATTTAGGAATAAGATTATTAAAACTACATTCCATGATTATTTAATTAAGAGTTATTTTCTTGCATTTGAGCGTGACACGTTCACCTTTTCAGTTGTAGCATTACATTGCAATCCTATAATAAACGTGTTTCCCGAATCTGAATGTGAATCGGACAGATGATTGAATCTGACATCAACTTGCTTTTCTATGAATAATTCAGGATGATCTTTGTAATTACAAAACAACTTCTTGTAAGCAGTTCTGTATTGTTTGTTACTTCCTGCGTAAATAAAGGGATTGATGACACTTGAAGCCCAAGCTAGGACAGATGCTAATACATGGAGGGTAGGTAAATTTACCTGAAAAAAAATGTAAATCAAACAACATGGAGCAAAACTATTGTTTCAGAAGCAACAATGCCAGTTTTTTTTTTGCCAATCTCATGATAAAATTACTCTGAGCCTCCTGATGCGTAAAAGTACTTTCCTATTTAAAATATAATTCTTTAATTTTTTTTCTCAGAACGCTTTCCTTAGCCATTATTTTGTTAATTGTTTACTAAGCTATACTTCTGAGTCGGCACTAACACTAGGGAGATCTTAGAGTGGGGGTGAAATCACTCATAATATGTTTTATTCTCCACTAGAAAACTTTGAAGACCCCAAAATATGATATGAAACCTTCCAAAAAATAGTGTATTACTGCTTATGTCTATCGTATGAATTCCTTATAACATTTGTATGTTAAAAGTGTATTACTTAAATAACTTGAATCAAGTGATGATATTTAACTTGGTCACTAAGTGCTTATGTTTGATTGCAACTCGACCAATACGGTATGTAATCGTTGCACAAACACAAATATTTTGGTTGTAATTTGTCAAACGTACGTACCTCATCATCAATGACATTGACCAACATGAGCGGGAGGAAACATAGCAGAAAGCAGCAAAAAATGATAAGCATCATCCAAGTGAGGCGAAAATCTTCTCTATTTTGACAAATCTGAGCGGACGTTGGGATGATGGCGCTTTTATGTGCCGTAACAGAACTACAAATGAGATATTACAAACACATGAATGAGGTACATTTTCACACTCTTTAGAAATGTTTCAATACTACGTACATTCATTAAAATATATAAGAATTTTAAAACAGTTGACAAAGCAATTAGTAAATTTTTATTTTGTCTGTGGCCCTCAAGATGGTGTTTTCCCCATTCTCTTGATTTACTAGTGCAGGGGAATTTTAATTAAGCTCACCAAATCCTTGGCCTTAAGGAACTCGAAAGTTCATGGCCACTAGACTGTAAGCTAGCCGTCCAATCCTATCCTGAGACACCTCCATCCAATCCCTAATACAATGGTTCATAATATTTTTTGGGTCACTGACCCCTATTAAAATCTGACAAAGTCCGTGGACCCCCTTCCTATAAAAATGGACGTAAATACATACTCAGAAGATTTTGCTTACTATCTATTTCTTTAATACAAAAGTGTCAACTCTTGTAAACCAATATCAACCTTTTTTACTGGTCAAAATTTAGAAATGAATACTTTAAGATGTGCAACCACTAGTAAAATTTCAAAATTTTAAACCAGAAGTATTTTTTTAATATTAAGGTGTCGGACGTTATTGACCCAACATCTACCTTTTTGATTGGTCAAAATTTACAAATAAGGGCTTTAATAACAATGTGATGACTTGAAGATGTGCAACTGCTAATACAATTTTAATTTTTTTTTTCAACCGGATGTTGTTTTTATTTTTAACAAAAAATCGAAATGTTCAAACAAATTAAATATTATTTTTTTACTGGGAGCTGAAAAAGTATTTAGGCGCTACGTAATTATAGCGCAATTTACTCGCTTACTTTATTGCAGTCTAAATTAATTACATTTCTTTAGGCAGGGTATAAAAACAATCTTTACAATGAATTATGTCTCTCACTTTTCCTTTCTATGCAAACATTTGTGGTAACTTCATGAAGAAAAGTGAAATAAATTCAAAGTGTGTAACTTCAAAGTGAGCTGTAGTAACTGTTCAAAAGTAAAAAGTCAATCAAAAGGTGCTGTTGTTTTCTTGAATAACAAGTTGAAATTGTGTGGTAGCCTTCAACAGTGCAACGCGCATGTCGTCTCTGATATTCAATATGTTTTTATTATTTGTTTTGATGGCACCAAGTGATGTTGAAGAAACAGAAAACTTGTAATTGAATCCAGGATTTGATCTACAATTTGTAATTTTTTGTCTTCGCTTCACGGACCCCTGAAGACTGTCCATGGACCCCAGTTTAAGAACCTCTGTCCTAATCAAACATAAAACCTTGTTCAAGTCTATATTACACTATTCTCCCATCAAAGCCTTCACCTTTAAATTCTATTATCTGAAATTTTATTTTAAAATGTCCTCAATGCGCAAGCGACTAGCTTGGAAAGACAAATTAGAAGAGTTGAAATAAAGTGACAAAAATATTAAGGGTTCGAGTTCGAGCTCATTCTGATTTGACGTAAGTGCCTATTTTACACCGAAAACATAAAATATTCTTGTTTTTAAATAATAATTTGAAATTTGTTTATATTTGGCTTTGGTGACAATATTTTTCAAGAATATTTGTGTTGCATCGAGTCAGGGGTTTGGAATGTCACTCATATCAAGGACAGAAGATAGATTATAGCCCCTTCCTGGATCCGGTATTTCTAGGAATCCAAATCCCTCTAAAAAAAGTTGCTTGCGATTTGCACGGATGTCAGTGATTAGTCATTATTGAAACATTCTTGGAATCCTCTCCAACCTTCCACTAACAACCTCCTATAAAAGCTGCCGCCAAACTAATTGTTCTTCTGAGCTCGTAGTATGAAGCAATAACGTTGGGAGAAGGTACAGTGCAATTAATGCAGTGATAACATTTAAAAAAAAACTGAAAGCCTAGTTGATTCGGCAATGCGTTAGGGGATTTTCACATCTAATGGCAGTTGGGAAGATTATCTTTTGTCAAGCTTGCAACAGAGAGATGTGTGCATTTTAAAATAGAACTATTTACAGCCTACTTAGAAAGACGCAATCTCCCGGATATGAAACAACCTAAAACCAAGAAGGTCCTCATTTGTGGATTTACGTTGATGAAACAACTGGCAGTCTTGGTCGGTGCGTAGGAAACTTAGTTGTTGGAATGCCAATGCGCCGTCTAGAGCTAATATCAACTGTCCAAAACCAATGACCAGAAAAAAGCAAGAAGTAATTAAATACTTCGTCGATAGTGACTAAAATTCCTAATCCTGACGAAGACAAAGTGCTACTCGTTTTACAGATGCTGCTTTCTACATGAATTCTGCTATGAAGTTGCTCACGGTATTCTATATCTATATATATGTTTTCCACATGATTTTCCTTGCCCATGGCCTGAACTTAACTGTGGAGGTAATAAGACTGCAATTCCCGAAGGTGAACAAACTTATATCCTTAGTAAGGAAAGTGCTCATAAATGCTCTAAAAAGAGTGCAGGCTTTTCCAGGGAAACTTCCAGATGTCCTCTGCCCCCAGAACCTGTGTTTACACGATGGGGAACATGACATTACAATGACTATTTTCTGGAAGTCAAAGAAGCTGTGGCCAGTCTGGAGGAAGATAAAACGATTTAGTTTACACAAAGTTCCGCTACACATTCTTTGTGGTTCAGTCATTTTAGGAAATAAAAGTAAACATATGTTTACAAGCAAGAAACTTTGCACAAATATAGAACAATAACTTCTAATGAAGAAAGTAGCCTAAAATTAAACCTCAGCTGTGGCCGCCATCTTTGTAAATGACCATCTTTTTTTAATATTTCGCCCATGAATCACTAATGCTTAGAGTTAGCCTAAACTTTATGGCGAAATTAATTATAGGGAGTAAGAAAACAAACATTTTAGTTTTCAATTCGTTTAAAATAGCTATACTCGTTTAGGAGATATCAGTTCTGAATAAAACATATAATTACATTTTCCAGCGGTTAACTAAGCGAGTGTGCATTCAAGACTACTTGTGTGAAACATTTGACTGAGTGTATACAGCGTGTTTGGAAACTCATAGCCCAAAGTGCACATACAGTTTGTTTGAACCAAAATCAATACAATATCCCTTTACACTTACAACCGGAAAACTAGGCTAGTACCATTCAATTGTGTTCAAAGTTGTATTGTGCAGCGCCGGGAGAGCAAAGCTGTTAAAGCATGCGTGTACAATAGGTTGCATAGGGGTTAGGCGCGTGGAACTACACACCTAAACATCTTATAGCATGGCAGCATGACATACCACAATTAATAGTAAACAACACTCCAGTCCGTCTAGAAATGCGAATAAGTTTTGAGGGTCATCATCACAGAAAGTTGTTAACATTATTAAATATGCAGTACCACGCGCACCTAGTTCCAATGCAACTTGTTGTGCACGCATGTTTGGACAGCTTTGCTCTCCCGGCGCTGTGCACCAAAACTTTGAGCACAATTTAATGGTATTAGCATAGTTCTCCTGATGTAAGTGAACAGGGATTTTGTGTTACTTTTGGTTCAAACAAGCTGCATGTGCAGTTCGGGCCGTGAGTTTCCGGACACCCTGTATATTGTACCGATGTGGGTATGGTATTCCCCATGTCACTACTTTGATTAAAGCCAGTATTTAGCACGGTCACAGTGATAAATAATTGACAAATCGTAAAGACAAATCAATCTTTTCCAAACGTATCTTAAGTAGCTTGCTACATATTATGGGATTATATGTATGGATTAAATAACTATTATAACAAATAATGAACTGTAAAGCTCATGCTTTTTCTCTTATATAAATTAAATGTCAAGGTCATCTGCTTCATCTTCACATCTTCATTGTGTATTGATTCAGGAACTTGTGGGCAGTTATCAAAAGACAGTCCTTGCCAATTGCCACGCATTGCTGAGCAAGGCAGCCCAGAGCTTAAACACTCACAGTTCTTTGTACAAGTACATTTACATTTACGAGAGATGCGGTTCACCAATGTAGATGGAGCAGGCTGACAGTCCGGGCAGACCGGTTTCAATGTGTGCTTACATTAAGTCCAGCCCCAATTTGTAGCCCGTTGAACATTTCTCTTCCATTGCTGTACTAGTGGGGGGACGGGGCTAATATAGTCAGATAAAATTTTGAACCTAATTTTTGCTTGCCATTTAGATTGTTATACCGATAGTAACGGTACTCATCGAGAGTCTGACTTGTTATTGCACCGTACAGATGAATCAAAAAAATTATCTCTTGCTGCAGCGATTAATTCTTTGGTAGACGATGGGTTATTGAAAACTAGAACAGATGTCCTCAAATGCTTATCTCTTTGGAGAATTCATAATACCAGCAGTTTACCCTTTTTGAAGAGAGCTGATGTTGTATCACAGCCAGTTGATGTATACGCAAACAAAATTACTTCACACACTTCTACAAGAATTTTTGGTTGCCTTGAAATATTAAAGATATTTGTTGTTTCTTATTTTCAGATGTAATCCGAAGAAACCACATATAACGAGCTATTTATAATGATATTAATAGGACCAAAAGATCCGTGTCTTGGCCGACGACAACAACAGGCCCGTCACGCTCATCTTTCTCTAAGGCTATGTCGATGATCGAAATGTCAGTACCAGATTCTGCTTGGTGAAACTTAACTTTGGACTTTATGCACCGAGCTGTCAAAGCTTTTTGAGTAATATTTATTTTTTGTGATTTTCTATGAAAATAATCATTAGTGATGGTTGTTTTCTTGAAAATGAATTATCGCTAATGGTCTGCCTGCTGCTGCCTCGCTTGTCTATTGTTTTTAGTTGTAGTTTCTTCTGGGTATCCATCGAATGCAATTAAATAATCTCTACAGTAATGGGATGTTATCTAGAACATGTTACAGTCTAGAACAGCACCATACGTCGCTGGTCTGGGCCATCCAACATCATGCAAAATGTTAACTTAACACGTTTTCTCAAGGTGATACTATCAAACAATGAAGGAGACTTTGGATCCAGCTCGTATTGGAAGCAACCCTTCAATTGATCAGATTCTTTGACCGTGGACAATTGTATAAAATAGCTTTTGAGTATTGATCACTGCATTATTGTCTCGGACTTTAATTCTTGAATGCATGGCGGCCAGAGGAGTTACTTTGTTATTTATATTAAGTATCAGGTTACTGGAATCTTTATCGTGCAATTTTGGACATCAACTGTATTTTAATCCTTGCTTCCTGGTGTATTTTTAATTATTTATTTCAGTTCAAGAAGGGTACGCTATCATTCTTTATTACCCTCAATATGTTAAAAGAGTTTCGAAAATATGTCTTCATCCACATTTACTGCTCTACTAGCTTTATCAAATTGTGTGGTGTGCCTAAATTTCACTTCACACTCATGATTGTATCTTGCCTCTTCACGTGATATGACCAATTAGCAACGGTATCTCCTCTTTCATCACACTTTTCTCGTATATAATCCTTAATTTTATTCGTCTTAGACAGGATGATTTGTAATTAAAGCAGCTAACTTGGAACCTACTAACTGTAACATGACCGGACATATACGCTTCTATTAATGCTCATTTAGCTGTTGCTATACTTGTAGGTCTAGTGTATTTCTTTCTGCAGTTGGCGTGGAATGTTATTTCTTTAAGAGAGCTCAGTAATTCCAACTTCATATCTTGTTGCTCTTTGTTGGCATGTATTATTGCTTGAAGCCCCTTGTCTCGATTATTTCACCGTTATCAAGTCTTTCACTGCGCAAAGCACATGTTTCACTTCCTTACATATTTAAATCATCCCATCCTAAAACAAAAAATCATACTTCGTACACTAAAACTGGTTGGTTGGATTATACCAGAGAAAGAGAAATTTTTTAGAAAATGTTTTGCCGGGGTTTTGACTTCTTCATTTCATTGGATAATTTCCCCTGGTGATTGATTTATGCCCCACACAAAAATGGCACGTATTCAGAGGGGGACTCATGGGTCTGAAGGCCCCCCCGAAATATAAACAAAAATTTAAAATTATTATAAAAAGATAAAAAATTATAAAATTATCTTGTAATAATATTTTGTCTTGTAGTAATAAATTCCTAGTTCAAAAATACAGTAGTAATTAATTTCAGTTTCACTTTCTTAACCGGACTAAGTATCGTGAATAATAATATGTAATATACTCATGAATTCCTCCACACACGGAGATAAAAAATATGTCAAAATTTCGTAAAAAAATATTATAGTTGACCTATGCTTGCATTCACTAATAAATTAATATACTTTTTATGACTTTGAATATAAAATGTATTAGTTTTTTAAGTGTATGTAAAATTGGTATATTTTCTATTAAAAGTCATAAAAAAAATTATCAATTATTAGTGAATGCAAGAATGGGTCTATTTCAATATATTTTTGTATGAACTTTTGATATATTTTTCTCTCCGGGCAGGTCAGATTCGTCCGCCCCTCTCCCCACACTGTTTAGTCTTGAGATGACCATTGCCGTCGAGTAATATTTGAAGAATAAGGGTGCCATCCACCCCCATCTCCCCTGAAAAAAATTGGAATACGTGCCTGACATGACACATTTTCCGCTCAAAGCACCAAAATGTTGACTACATACTAGAAAACGGATATCTCCTGAACCAGTTTAGCTAGATCAACGTATTGTTTACCATATTGCCCGTCAATTCACTACTCCACTTTTCTTAGGCTATCTCTAAGCGTTAGTGACTAATGGGCGAAAAACCTAAAAAAAAAAACAATTTTCCAAAATAGCAGCCGTAGATCAACGTTAATATTAAGGTACTTTTAGTATGTTCATTAAGGGGGCTTTTACTACAACTGTGGAAAGTTCCCTGCGTATATGTATTTATTTTTAGCACAATTTCTGATCTAAAATGAATGACTGCAAGCATATAACCCTAACAGTTAGTAGGACGTGGTGCTAGGAAAAAACCTGCACTATTGTGAGAATGATTACTGCCCTGCAGGGCTATTATGACCATTCGACGCAAAGTTAGTTGCTACCGCTAGTTAGCTTCACTTTAGAGGAAAAGATAGCGTTTGGGTTATTATGACCACCACACTTTGTATCGTCCGCTAGTTTTAGCTTCGACTTTGCTTCTAGCGTTAACGCACAGAATAAAATCAGTTTGCGTCAACAGTTGGCAACACTTTTCCAAAGAATATTACCTTTTAAGAAGTTAGAGGCTAGAAATAAGTTACATTTATTTCAAGAATGCTGGTATTCATGACTGGACATTATTCATTTATTTCTATTTTCCCAAACAGCTGATTACAAGTCACATTATTTTCAAGAAAGATTTAACCTAGCTTAATTTAATAAATCTCTCGCATAATTTTGTTTTCTTACGATTTGAAATGAAAAAATACTAAGCTTACATTATTCAATACACATAACTTATTGTAGTCAAAAAATCATGTGAACTATGCATTAAAATAGTAATGTCACGGGGAAATGAATAAATTAATATGAAAAGTTGGCTAATAAAGAAACTTTTTTTTGGAAGATGTATGCTTTACAACACAATGCTTTATTCTTCATTTATTCATGTTGATACTGGAACAAGTGTGTTTTATTCCATTAATTTAAAATAATTTCAACAGTTTATAATGTACACTTCTCCTTATATTTAGGCCTAATTTAATTAAAATAACTTTAATTTACAACAAAACAAATATACGCCTTATAAAACTTTGTTTCAAAAACAACATTTATCACACAGTAGATTAATATTTTGTATTTTGGCTTTCTTAGTAGGCCTATTGTAAAACCGTTCTCGATTTTGTCAAGCCAAAAATTGAACGTTCAAAGATATAGGCCTACAGTAAGGTGTTTTAAATTTTATGTTGTTTGATTGAGTTGATATTAGATAAAGATAACTTCCTATCTATACAGTACTCCACTTGAACATATATAGGCCGACTTTGTGCTAATTTTATTAATTTACAGTGTTGAAAAGGTTCTCATGTTTGAGATTGAATCAATTATGCGGTGTTAAGATCTTAGAAAATAAAACTAATTATTTAAAGTTGATGAAAGCGTTCAAAATCTCCCAAAAATTGTTTTAACACTTAATATTTTCGACAACTTAATGTCAGTCGTCCTACTAAGTTAACAAAAAAAGTAAACGAAAGGGTGGTTTGGATGGCTAAAAAAAGTAATATACATCTTTTAATTAAAAGGAATTATTGAGACTTTAGTTAAGTGATTAAGAATATAAGGATATTATATTTCTTTATAATGAGTTGTTTGCAATTTATTCACTTCAGTATAACTAGGCCTAACAACTAATTATTGATTTCAGATAAATTTAGTAAACCTTTTATGATTAAAAAACCTAGGCCTAAGCCATACCACATGTAAACATTAAGCTAGGGCCTATTTTGGTTTTTCCAGTCTTGGTTGCATTATTTCATAGGCCTACAACTCACATTAATGTGGATAGTAGCTACTACTATATGTACGATTCAGTTTAAATAGGATTACATTATTAAAGTTTTGTTGAGGCTTCTTGAACAAATTAGTCCTGCATTTTTATTACCTTGTTAACAGAATGATAAGTGTGTTGATGGTGACTAATAATGCAATTTGATAGTGTTATGTTTCAAAGAAAATATTATTTTAGCATTCAGTATAAGCGTACTATCCCTACATTATGATATAGGCCTATTTAAAGTTAGATTTATATGAAAAACACACAACAACGTTTTGGGATTATTATATTGGGCTAATGCGATGGCAAGTTTAAATAATGTAACACAAAACACCTAATAAATTACAAAAACTAGCAAACATAACCTCATAACGCAAACCAAAGGACAAGTAAAATGTCTGCGCAACTTAGCGTCACGCAACTAGGAAAATATTTGCGCTCGCAAGGACTTTGCTTTCGCAAAGTGGTCGGCCATAATAACTTTTGACGCAAAGTCTAGCGTCTCTCTGCTAACGGTCGCAAATTCGTTTTGCGTCGTGGTCATAATAACCCTGCTGGAAAGTAAAGTATAAATGAACAACAGAACCTGTTAACCAAGCAAAGAAAGCTGGCGGAAAGGCGATGACAGCATTGAACACAGTGGTTGTGAAGAATACAGGACTGAAGAGTTTTTGTGTGGCAGCTGACATTTTAAAAGGAAAGTCAAATCAACTTTAATGTAAAATTCCAAATAATCTTTTGTCCAAGTTGAAATACTCTCTTCTCACACCAGTGGATGTAGAACGCTATTTTCAGCATAAAAAGCTAATATTAAGTGATGAACGCTATAACTTAGAAAAAGGGCTAGTTATTTTCTATGAGATACACTATTTGGAATTTGTGTTAAGTATGGATGAGGGTGCACAACATCCTTTGAGTGTGTTTTTTTACTCAAATCAAAGCAGAAATATTTGGGATGCAGTGTTTTTTTCTTTCAATTTGAATCTTTTACTAGTTTATTTTTATGAGTGTTTAGTTAATGTTTTATAAAGCCTATTTAACGCACTTTAATTCTATTTTAGGCAGCTAAAACTTAACTTTTTAGGACCTAAAGATCCAATGTCTACTTATAAACTATACCGGGTGGAATAATGTGAGGCATGTTTGCTACCTTACAGGGTAAATGAAGGGTACATATTTATTTGATAAGGATTGGTGGTAAAATTTCAGATGTTCTAAACCTACCATCGTACAACGATTTTACAATTGGCTGACCTAGGTTAAGTTTGTTTATGGGTATTGTGCCTATGTGCCTAGTTTACTTGAAGCCTGGTCTCAACTCCTCTTGTGCTAACACACTGAAAAAACAAACAAAGAAGTGAACAACGAATGTATAAACTACTGGAGTAAAAAAAATCCAAACCTATGAGAGCGCAGTTTTTTGCGACTTTTGAGGACCTTCCAGTAGATGCAAGAATACGATACGATGATAACAATGCATGGAATGACAAATCCAAGAAGAAATAAAAACTTTTTCGGTGAACTTCCATCTTTGTTTAGGATGGTGCAGGAAAAGGTTGGAGGATGTAGACCAAGTTGTCCCCAAAGTTCAACTAATGGGGGAAGCATCATGGAGAAACTAAAGCTCCATGCAAACAAGATCATAAGGCCGATGTGACAACTGGTGTACACGTTGTCATAGAGAAGATGACACGAAATCAACACATATCTGTAACACACAAGTGAGATGTATTAAAATTGTGACAATTTCGATGTTAAATGTATATACTTAATAAAAATATTGAGCAAATCAACATCCACAGCTATTATTAGATCCATATCCCACTGAATCTATTCAAATAGGGGGTAAAGGAATTCTGTACTTCGCATATTATATACAGATAGGGACGTAGAGGAATCTTGTACTTAGCATCATCATTTAATATAAGGGTTTTGCCATAAATATTAAATTATAACTAAAGTGAGCATTACCTGAAAAAGGGTTTATTTTCATTCGTGGTAGAGTCCTGAACCAGAATATAATCAATCACCGCTCGTCATAGTTTTTGCAACAGTAGCCACGTAAGTTATTTCGTGATAGATTCCATCTTATTTTTAAAACAAGTTTAAGTACTAAATTAATTTCGCAACAAAATTGTGTCCAGGACATAAGATACAAAAAACGGGAGTTTCACGCCAACAAATGTAAGCTTCAACCCATTCTGGTTTGCAGCCAATGGGAACCAGACAAAAAGGTCGAACCATGCAGACCTACCTGTTGATGGTAATGGCAACCATACTCAAGAGGGACACCGCCACATTTCCATAGAAGAAAAAAGGAAAGAGCTTGCAGAGTGTTGGTCCAAGCACCCAAGCCTCACTGACGTAGCGAGATGCTGTTAAAGGAAGGTTGATGGCGGAGAAAAGCAGGTCGGAAACACTCAGGCTGATGACGAAAGCAGTGGTAGCGTGTTTACGCAACTTACGGCAGCGAAGCAAAGCCAAGGCTGTCACTAGATTTCCTTCAACAATAACAACAAGTACACTAGGTCATTACATTAATACTATAGAAATAACATTTTTAATGGCGTTATTATTTTAACGGAGAGAGATGAGAGAACGTTCGGAATAAATGTATCGGAAATAATTTATAACGGCACTATAGATGTTAAACAAAACTGTGTAAATGGCCACATTGTCATATTTTAATCAGTTTTGATTATTAGTTGCTAATGTTTCCAGCCCATATCAATGTATATATTATTTTCTTATAAGAATGCGAGTGGCGACACTGTCGGCTGCTTCACTACGTTCAGTATGCACGTGGTCTTCTTGTTGTCAGTCAAACATTCTTCTAGTAAATATACAAGAACATTAATACTGTAAAACTAATATTGTTATTTAACTCCACAAACCCCCCTCTCTAATAATAACTGTAACAAAATTGAATCGTTATTATTAAGTAAAACCAAGTTTAGGATTTACACCTAAATAGGGGATTAAAATATGTGTAGCCTATATATATATATATAGTATGGAAGGTGAGTAAAAAGATATTTTTGACTTAATTATAATATCTAGTTTCCATCAGTCAGACCATCAAGCACAGTGACCATTTGTGATTTCCTTGTATGCTGGTAATTAAAAACGGAGTATTTAAAAACAACCAACCAACCAGGTTCTGAGAAGGTCTTCCAACCATAAGAGCTATGGCTGTGGACGAATGTGGCTGGAAACACGTCCCACTACCGGTTCACATACTAATTACTGTACGCTAATGAGATATGGACGTGGAAGATTGAATTTAGAGGAAGTGCAACAGAATGTACGTGGAGGGAGAGTGGAAAACCATGTTGGGAAAACAGCCTCAGTACATCCGACCGGGATTAGAGCCCCGATCTCTTTGTCATCGGCATTCTAGTCTAACATGAAAGTTTTTATTTATTAAATGGCAATTTAATTTTATTTTAAATTATTAACTTTGGTTTAACAATACAATTTGAGTAATAAAACAAATAGTTTGTCATGTGTAATTTGCAAAAAATTTTCATTGTTTCATTTCCTTTGATTCGAATTGACTGTCCAGCTTGAACTGTAATATCCTTACACCTATTTACTTAAAGTATTAATATTTATAACAACTCTGCTTCCCTTTATTCTGAGTTTAAGATATAGTTTTTTTAATGTTGGATACATAATATGTATATACAATATTTTCTATCCATTAAAGTATTATATAAAGACACACACAAACAAACTATTAGTGCAATTTAGCGCTTAATATTGTAAATACATGCTACACATTTTATTCCTAAAACGTCTGATGAGGGGTTAAGCGAGAGTTGAAGGTTTGGAGGATATTGAAACTATAAATGGAACGTTTCCATCCCTGACAAGGGGCAATATACCAGTAGGGTACGCCATTCGAAGACCCCCATTATAAGTGACATAGTTTCCACTATCCACACAACTACATCACTGATACACATTTACAAGTCTTGTTACCAACAGTGGTGTTCTAGACCGTGCCTGGGCCCCTAAAATATAACACAATATCTTAAATTACAATCAAAGCCATTTTAATTTAGATGATTTATATAATAGCATTATGTACAGAAAGGTGCTAGTCTATTATTGTTTAATAGGTATGTTATGTGATTCCAGTGAATTTCAGCCGATGGTCATGTAATATGTATCAGTGATGTCAGGCTGCATTAAAGGAGTCCCAAACTTATTTCTGTGAGATAATTGTTATGTGAGAGTTGGTAACACTGAGCTTACATTACTTTAGTTTATGATAATGTTCCATAACCTCGACAAGGAGCATTCTGTCAAGAGATTTCATGCTGTACATTAAATGTTTATGATATGATGCTTAACTACTTTGTTTGTATGTATTTAATAAACTATATAACATGGTGTCAGAAGCTAAGAAGTCAAGAGTGGAAGAGAATTAACTATCTCTCAGTTATTAAATAAATAGTCAGTTCGAGTTCGTTGTTGAATAATTTAAAACTATAGAATGGCCGATGCCACAAGGTCACCCAAATTAGCAGGTACGTTGGCGATTCAGCCAATTGACTTAAAAAGTCAGAATTTGTCTTATATGTGAAAAATGTGGTCAACGCAGTTAACCATATTTCTATGAGCCACAAGTCTGGAAAAAGAAAATGACTCGTGTAAGGTCGTTTTACTGTTATACCACCTAGGCCCAGATGCTAACAAAGTGTGTATTCTTTCGACCTAGACATTGACCAAGTGAAATATAATGAACTAGTCCAAAGGTTTAATGAATATTTCACACCAAAGGCCAATATTTCATTTGAACGTCACAAATTTTTCACTCGTCGTCAGCAAGAAAATGAAACACTAGAAGACTTTGTCACAGCTTTAACAAATCTCAGTCTTTCGTGTGAATTTGGTGATTTACGAGAAAGTTTAGTGAAAGATATTTTCACTTGTCGTCTCAGCTACTCTTACAATGACATAAAACAACGCCTAATCAAAGAGGGTCAAATTACTTTAGATAAAGCAATCCAGCTTGCCGAAACAATGAAAATGTCCAAACTTCAGACGTCACAGCTTACTTCAGGTAACTCATCAGAAAATCAAGATTTTGTGGGAACACTGGAAAAGGTTCAACTGAACAGGTCACTGGGTCAATTTCAAGGTAGAAGTCTAATCCTCCGAGGAAACTCTTCAAGGCGGTTCTTCAAGTCCAAGACGGTCTAAATGCATTTGGTGTGATCAGAAACACCGCTACAAATGTCCAGCAGCAAGGTTAAAGTGTCATTTTTGTAATAAAATTGGTCACTATGCAAAGTTATGCTTTAAAAATAAATCTTCAGTTAAATGATTATCACTTCAGTCCAATGACCTATTTCTAGGTTCATTATTTATTCGGGAAAATATCACAAATGTAAATACACTAACATGGGACATAACTATTATAATAGAGGGAAGAAGTCTTTCTTGTATTCTGAACACAGGAGCTCATAATAATGTAATGGGTTTAAACACTTACAGAAGTCTAAATTTATCAGAAAATAAAATAAACTTTACGTTTACTCGTGTCCTGACATTTAGTAAAGAATTACTTCATGTAGGAGGTGAAGTTGATTTAAATTGCCAAATCAAAGACAAGGAAATTGTTATACAATTCCATATCATTGAGATTGATTGTAATACAATTCTAGATCTTAAAAACTTGCGCGGAACTTAAATTAGTTAAGAGAATTAATAGTGGTACTTTTGCAAATATATCTGAGAGTCAAACAGAGCCTAATCAGTCATTACCAAATAATATTAATCTAGGAGCAAAGTCCCAGGTATTTGAAAACAAATTTAAAGATATTTTTGAGATATAAGGGGCCGTGCTTTGGAGGAGTTCATCTATGGTCATGGGGTCGAGGTTTCAAATCAGCTGAATAATCCATCTACATATCAGAAGAGAGCTGGGGCTTCTTTCAACATTGACGTCACTTTGTGTAACGCCGAGTCCATGGACATGATGGAAGGTTGGAAGGTTGTGGACAACGTCACGGTTAGTGATCATAACCTGATCGTCTTTGACTTTGCCGTGGGGAGGCTTGTGGATGGAAATGGGGAAGGAAATAGAAGGAGATACAACATGAGTAAAGCTATTTGGGAGAAAATGAGGGGTGAACTGACACTGTCCAGTCCAGTGGAACAAGGTGACAATGTCAGCATGAAGGCCAAACAGCTAATGTGGACTCTGCAGGATGCAATGAGGAAGTCGATACCTGTGGTTGAAGGTGATACCAAGGTTGTTAATAAGCCATGGAATGACAGACTGCAGAGTCTTCAAAGAAGGGCAAGGAGAACGCGTAAGAGATATCAGAGGTGTCTGGACCTAGCTGGTAGGGCAGTGCTGTTAAATATCTACAGGGATAAGAAGAGGGAGTTTAAGGATGGGTTGTTTCAAGAGAAGAAGAAAAGTTGGGAGAAGTATGTTCAGGAGGAGCAACAGAGGTGACCTAGGGGGGCGCCGTTCAAGATATCCTCCGGGAAATTACGGCCCCCAGCCATGATAGCCACACTATCTAAGAATGATGGAAGTACCACGACCATCTGGGAGGAATATGCGGTTCTTCTAATGGAGACATTGCTACTAGATGATGAGGTGACATAAGCTATTGAAGAGCACTGAAGGTTGAGAGAGAGGATGGAGAATGATGAGTATGTAAACGAGGAAGAGGTGGAACCTGTTAGTCGGGAGGGGGTAATTAGGAACATTGCTCTGATGGGTAAGAAAAAGGCGCCTGGACCAGACGGGATAAAGGTCGAGGTGCTGAAGAAGACGACTGACCTTATTGCTCCTTTCCTTGCAGGGCTGTTAAACGAATGCCTCGCTCAAGGCAGAATCCCGAACATCTGGAAGCAGAGCAAGGTAATCGTGCTAAGCAAGGGAAGGCTAAAGACCCGCTGATTCCGAAGTCATACAGACCCATCTGACTGGTGAACACAGCGGGGAAGTTGCAGGAGAAGATACTGTGAGAAAGACTACTGAGACATAGAGCCGTCATGGGAATGCATCAGCAGCAATATGGCTTCCAAAGAGGCAGGTCGACAGAGGACGCAATATGCAGAGCAATGGAACTGATTTACTCGGCAACCGGTAAATACGTCGTAGGAATATTCGTGGACATCTCAGGTGCTTTTGACAACCTCTGGTAGCCGGTGATGTTTGATAGATTAAGAGAGATTCAGTTTCTGGGACAGCTGTATAGGAGTTTTAAGGATTACTATCGTAACAGATACTCCACTCTGAGATGTCCAGGAAATATGGTTCAGAAGCTATTGACGAAGGGATGTCCCCAAGGTTCAGTATGTGGCCCGATCATTTGGGATGTCAGCCTGAAACCAGTGTTGTACTTGTTGGAGGGGATACCAGAGACGAGGGGTGTGGTCACCTTCGCAGACGACCTTTTAATAGTAATAGAAGGGTACTCTAGAAGGAACTTAGAGGAAAAAATTAACCAGGTGCTTGAAGAACTTGATACCTGGTGTAAAAGTGTCAAGTTAAAAATGGCACCGGCGAAGACGACCTTCATGCTGTTCAAGGGTAGATTGGCTAGGGATCCGACCATGAAGGTAGGTAGGAAATTTATAATAAGAAGCCATACATTCAGATACCTGGGAGTGACCCCTGACGAGAACAGAAACTTCACGGCGCACATGGAGCAAGTGATGGAGAAAGCTCTGTCGGTGATGAATAAAATTATAAGCATGGGACAGAGGAGGTTTTATCTGCCTATATGGATAATAAGTACATACCATCAGACAATCCTTCTCTCAATTGTGAGCTATGGGGCGTGCATCTGGGCTCACAGACTAACCAATGTCGTTCCAGCTAAGGTGATTCAAGGTCTACAGAGGAACATATTACTGGGGCTGGTGGGAGCCTACCGGACTGTAGTAACTGATGAATTGAGTGTGGTCCTAGGTGTATGGCCATTGGACCTCCTTATAAGAAAGATAGGGGTGGCGTACTGGATAAAAAAAGAGAAACATGGATAAGGTGAGACTCCTCACCACACCCGATGTGACAACATCTGGAGAGATGGAAATAGCCCTATTGGAGGAGTGGCAGAGACGCTGGGAGAGAATTGGGGCAGGTAGAAGGATTTATAAATTTGTCTCTAATGTGGTTGAGAGACTAGATAATAAACACCTCCAGCCATCTCGGGGTCTGGTCCACTTCATCACGGGGAAGGGACCGTACCCGGTATCTCTAAGGAAGCTGGTACTAATAGAGTCGGGGAATTGTGAATGTGGTGAGGAGAGAACCCCTGAACATGTGGTTCTTGAGTGCGTCCTTATGCTAGAAGCAAGAAGGAACTACCAGAGAGAGATCCAGGGAAGATTAGTAGGTGAAGTACTGAGGGAACCAATGTATTGGTAATTCTTAACCATATTGCACTGACAGATATAGCAAAGACTGCCTACATAGATAGACTCAAAGAGGCACAGGTACGAATAAGACGGGATGACGACAATGACAATTACAATGACAAAGAAGATGACAGCGACACGGAGGGTGAGACTGACACGGAAACTAGTACAGTCTCAGTGGGGAGTGAGTAGAGAAAAAAGGATTGTTAAAGGGGGATAAGCTGTAACAATCCTTGCCGGGATAAAAAAAAATTAGTTGCCGAGAGGAGCAAGCACGCGCCCTGGGAACTGGATTCCAGTACGAATGAGTGTCCGGAGGAAAACAGGGGATGCCCTTGTGATCTTAAGGACAGTTTTCCAGTCGTATGAACAAATGTTAGTGGAGTAAATATGAACTCTGAGGGGTTCCCTCACCATATGGTCCACCACCTTGGAAACAAGGCAGGTGGATTGTGGTTGATGGGCTCTCAGAGTCAATATGAAGAAAGGCGGCTGCCCTGCAGCCCTCTGTTACCGTCGGGGCCATGGATTTTCCCGGCAGGAATGAGAATAGAATAGTTGAATTGGATTAGTTTAGCTTAGTTTAGTTGTTAAAATAGCTAAATTAGGGACGGGGGGAACTAGGTAGGGGGTAGATTAGGAAATTAAACTGCCATGGGTGGAAGGAAGGGTGAAAACGGAAGTGTGGTGGCTAGAAAGTAGGCGGGGCATCAACTCGATAGCTTGTCTCCCCAGGTGGTGTATATGGGGATGCCCACCTCTGGTGGGTGCTTGGCGGACTCAAGAGTAAAATCCCAGGCACTTCAGGGAAATTATGTGTAAAAACGGCCCGGATTTAATGTTTGTAAGATACCGGGCCTGTAAACACTGAATAAATAAATAAATAATAAAATATTTAACTACTCCAAATGATAGTCTCATTTCACCCTCTCAATTGCTAATGTCTAGACAGTTACGTAGAACACTACCTATTGTTGAAACCAAATTGATACCCAAGTTAGTTAATACAAATTATTATAATGACTGGATAACTAAGTGAAACAACTGAATGTCAAAATATTATAACAAACCCGACAAATGTCTTCTTGATCTTAAAATTTATTTTAAAGTTTTGTTTAAGAAAATTACAGCTAAAAAAATTATCTAGAAGTTAAGTAATAAAAATAAGTCACAATCAAGAACTCTGATAATTGACAGTACCAATGTTATTTAGAATACATATAAAACATTTATACAAAATGGGAATAATGAACAACACCAGGATGTTTGTGACAATAGTAGTGCTAACTCCAGTAACAAGATTAATATATTCAAGAGTCAACACAGTATTGTCTAGAGCCTAGTGCTTCAAATGAGCCTTATAAGGGTGATAAAGCTGTCACTACTAAGTCGGGAAGACTGGTGCGTCCTCCTAAAAAAAACTGCCCCTTAAACTTGTAAATTGGGTTTAATTATGTATGTTGTACTGTTTAATCTTTTCATAACAGCTTGTTTTGTATTTGGTATTAATTTTATAGTATTGATTGCAAATTAGTTGTTTTTAATGTATAAAATAAGACTATGTTATTTTATTATTATTATTATTCTACCTGTCTATAAAGGGAATATGTAAGATAATTGTTATGTGACAGTTGGTAACAATGAACCAACATTACTTTATTATAATGTTCTGTGACCTCGACAAGGAGCATTCTGTCAAGTGATTCTATGCTGTACATTAAACGTGTATTATATGATGCTGAACTGTTTTGTCTTTATTTAATAAACTATATAACAATTTCGACCAATGTTTATATCCTTGTGTACATTGTTTATGCACAATGTTTAAATTGTTTTGGTGTATGTATCGTAAAGCGTAGACATTGTAGGTGAAACATGTGGTTTATTAAAGGCTATTTCTGCCTTTCAATCTGTGTCTGTTTTGCGTCATCAAAAGTGTATTGACACCCAAAAGGATGTTTATCTTGGAGAGCAAGAATTTAGAATATCTCTTCAAAGCGATATATGTGGATTATACAAATACAAGGGGGATATTTACTTTGAAAAAGTTGTGCTTCAACTAAACCAGCCCTAGAAGATTGGTCCAAATCGTCTAGCAATAAAGAAGCAGCAGAGGCCAGGGGACTAGTAAACCAGTTTTGTAATTTCAATATTGAACTTATTTTGAAAATATTTTCAGAGATTTTGGAACTATCAAATGGGGCATCCATACTACTTCAGCAAACATTTGTGGATTTTGGGGCAGCTCAAAGAGTAATAAACACAGTAATAACTTAACAAAAAAGAAAAACGATAAAATGATTACTTTCATTTTTTATAGATGGCATCCTGTGAAAAAGCACCAGATGAATCAAAATTTAGGATAAGAGAACCGTCTCACCAATTGATACATGATTATATTATAACATCAGCCTTACCAGGTGAAACAAGGGGGCACAACACGCCCATTGTGTAAATGGTAAATATAATCTACTTGAGATAATTTATAACGTGGTTGATGAATTGGGACGTAGATTAGCTAGGAATGACTTTGTAAGTGATGTAAGAAGTGCTTATCACCCTGGCAGGGAAATGTTAATACATAAAAAGATCAATAAAATCTGCTTGGTGAAAAGAACAAAGGATTTTAACCGCTCTTAAAGAAGTTTCATTCCTAAGTATGTTTAGCCAAGAACAATTTAGCCAATAAAGAAGACAATCACTCAAAGACGTTTTTTAATGACCTAAAGAAAATGGAAGTAGTTTTTTCCTCACTTCTCCTTACTTCTAACGCTATTGTTAACGATACCTGTTTCCTCAGCAGCTTGTGAATGAATAGTTTCAGCCATGAAAAGGGCTGAAACTTACTTGAGATCGAAAATTACGAGTAAAAGATTGTGTACCTTGCTATACTGTCAATATAAAAGGAGTGAAGTGAACGACTGGTCCAGGTTCCAATGGAAGCTGTGTGAAAATTGACTGATTGGAAATGGTAGAATCAATTTTTATTTAAACCAGCATTTAGCTTATATTCAGAAAACTTTCTTTTGTCTTTATTTGTTTGAAAAATAATTATTAAGTACTAGTTTCATAAAGTAGTTTTTTAAGCACTTCCCTGTCCTGACTGCTTCTGTCATTTCAATTTACCTTCTATTTATTTTCCTTTAGTTTCATACATAACAGTAGTACAAGTCGACTGCTTTAACCTAATGGGATCCTATCATGAACGCAGGATTTATTAACACTGGTATCGACAGATTGTTATAAATGTTTAAACCAAAGTTTATATGAATGTATATGTATTTTAAGCCTGGAGCGGATACTTTGTATTTATATGACGCATATAAATTTCAACCAATTATTGGTATGTGCAGGAATTTGTGCTCCTCCAAATATTTTGTTTGAAACCACCACTGGTTACAAGGTTATAATTAAAATACGCATGCATCTGTCAGTGAGGCAACTAACACAGATGAAGATGGCAGCCAACTTGTGTCGGCGTGACAGTAATTACCTTAGTATACTAGGTTGGCAATTCTAGTAGCAAAACACTCACCAGTCACGCCTACTACGCTGAAGATAACGGCGCATGCAGCGGCCAGTATAGTTGCACTTCTGGGATATGAGATGTACATTTCTTCTAGAGAAATGTTTCTCTCCTTAGACAAAGCATCCAGAACGGAATGTGAATCCATTATTCTGTTAACATCTAAGTTGTGTTAATTGTCTTCCTGAAACAGAAATATAATACTTATGTCACTTTTCTACTACGGCTCTATTTTGTAAATCAAAATTATTACGTAACACTCCATATCCAAAATAATCAGCACTATTCCGAAAAACTTTTAATGAGGCATTATTAGTGATGTTTGAATTAACAATCATTAATCCTAAGTGATCTGTTTTTTATATCTTACATTATAATGTGCTATAAATGCATATATTATATATATGTTTCGATTCAATCACCTGAAAATTTGGTCTCAAAGCGTTCTAATTATGCCCTTCACAGTGCTGTATTTCTCAAGGTAATGTCAGTTTTGAAGCCTCCAACCCACTAAAACAATCCTCAACTATCTCAGAATGTTCTGTTGTGACCCTCACACTGCTGTATTTCTTATGGTAATGTCAGTTCTAGCTATCCAAACCACTAAAACAATCCTCAACTATCTTAAAAGGTTTTGTTGTAAACTATTTAAAAAATACTTTATTTTTTCTGAGGGAGACTTAATTCATGTTTATAACCATTCACTTTGACATCAAATCTGAGATATTTTACGTGTAGCATCCTTGAAAATAGTTAATCCCATATTTCCGCGATTTGTTTTTAAAATGTAAGTTTTCTATCTTATAGGGATCTGGACGTCTGGAATGTGTCTGAGTGCTCCGGTAGTCGAACCCCTTTCAGGGCCATGCCATGCTATGATACAGAGAGGCGGCATCGTAACGGGGTGACATAAGCAGCGAAATCAAAGAAACATTCAATAATTAAAATTCTTTACGCAACGCTTTTCTATACTGGTCTATGTTATTCCGATATTGATGTATTTTGTATACGATATATGATTTATCACACGCCTCTGCCTAAGCGCTTTAGGTACCCTTTGCTTTCGGTTTCTGGTGCAGGTGCATCGTTGGCGAGCGCTCGCCTCTGCCCAAGTGATTTCGGTTTCTGGTGCAGGTGTATTGTTGGCAGAGCGCTTGCCGAAAAACTTTTGATCTGACAGCGCGAAGATATTTTTGTAATACACCGCGCGGCCGCTCCTAAAAGCTAAGGTGGCAATTACCACAAAATACAATAGCACGTGTTACGTGTTGATAGTTCTGCTTTGAGCTTACAACTATTGACAATATTTGGTTTTAATGTTGTTTGTCTCGAGAAATGTCAAGTGGCTGTGCTGTGTTTAAATCAGTAAATCAGACATATAATATATCGGTATTGGTATAATATTTTTGCATTTATACTAATTCAGTTTGTGTGTTTAAATAGTAGATCAGGTAAGAGAATTATTGTTTTTTTACAGCAATTGTAGTTACTTACTATAGTGAAAATGATTATGTTATGACCATAGGGACTCGAATTAAAAGGTATCATCTGCATGGAGTGGGAATATCTCTTTTGTGGAACGTGTGCCTGTGGGAAATAGAGAGAGAGAGAGAGAGTTATTTAGGAAATATTTGCATTTGCCTACTTTTGCGTTCGTTATTTATTGCTTTATTTTTACCAAATTAAAATTAATAAAACGCTACTTAAGAAGTTCAATAGCCAAACAAAACTTAGAAATCGGTTATTAATTTCTATTGAATCTACATTGGCTGCCACTCTACACAGCCCTAACTAACGAATTTGTTAAAGTTAGAAGGGTAAACTATACTAGATTGTTGTAGTTGGTATCATTATTTTAAACTAGTTTATATTTTCAAAATAAAAATAGTATTCGTATATTTTGTGCCTTTAAAAAAATCACAATCTAAGGTTATTTTAAAGGAAAAAAACATTTAAGGAGCGGCATTTCGAGGACTTGCATCATACTGAGAAAATCTACCGCACGGCCCTGCCCCTTTTATTCCTCTATTATATGCATTTTAATAAATGCATTTATTAATTTTTAATTCCTTATTCGACGAATAATTTAAACTCTTTTTTTCTTTGTCTAAATAAGTCCTAGTCTAATTTTAAATGTACTGTACAAACAGTAGAGTGTTTGGATATATATTTATGTGTAACACAACTAGGGAGAGTTGGTACGTTACTGCGCGTGCAGGTATACACAGTTCAGGTTGCATTAACTTAAACTAGCTTAGACTAGACTAAACTACATATTTTCAAATCCTTACCAATTTTTTCATATTTTTTCATTAGATAGTGAAAAACACAAATCAATTTAAAAACATCGTTATATTTGTTCCCCTATTTTATTGAGGAAATGATCAAAACCATAATCGCTCCAGCGTCTGATATAAAGTGCTTGTATGTTAACAAGCTCTGTGTTGGGCTTTTTCAGAAACGCCCCCGAGCTTTGCATGCGTCACAGAGTGGTTGCCATGACAACCTGACGTCACTTTCTTTGACCGTGTCAAATTTTTGGGGCTGAGCTAAAGTGTGGTCTTCTACCAGCGGCAGTCGGCCGGCTGGCTCATAGATAAAGAAAGTCGTTGATTTGTTTAAAGTGTGGCGCGTTTTCGATTACTTCAGTGAATAATCAACGTTTCCTATATTTAAAAAAAATTAATTCTGGTTCTCTATCATTAGAAGAAAAGTTCGAAATTAAAAACAATGGAAGGCCAGTAATCAAATCCTATTAAGAAACATCCATGAGTATAAACAGATTAAATGATTTGGCCCTGTTGTCTATAGAACAGGCAATAGTGTCCGACCGAACTGACGACGGAAAGTTTCACCGAAGCCCAAGGTTCATTTAACTTACCTTACCTAACATACGATCGTGGGTGCTGTGCGCGAGCGGTCACTTGACAAGTAACAAAGAGGGCCGCTCAGAGAGCTCAGGGGGCCTGGGCCAACGTAATTTTTGGGGCCCCACCTTCCTCATCCTTATTCCACTAGAGTAACCGGAACGGTTACTAAAGCGTGCTAAATAAGTTCAATCTCGTTTATTGTAGTGCTGACCAAGAGTCGTGAGGCCTAATACAGGCCAGCAGGTAATTTACAAACACGTAGAATAACAATGATACATACTGATGAATAACTACAAGAAAATAGGACATACTTATTAATGATAGATGTGAAAAATAATAAATAACGTGAGAGTAGTAAAACATAAGTATCTAAAAAAACAGTAATTACAAGCAAACAAATAAACCAGAATACTGCCAATGAAATATTGGAGGCCGAACCTCTACAGGATAAATGACTACTTGAACAACTCTCAGAGTTTGGCGTTTCTTTCACTGTGATACAATGGCCTATAGGGATACCATTGTAACAGTTGTTGAGAGAAAACCATTTTGGATTAAGATAGGCCCGAGAAGGGATATGAACACCACATGATCAAGGGCAAACTAGCAAGGAACTTTGCTATTGAAGATATCAATAGCAAAAAGGGCATCACAATAAAGTCCACGCGAGAAGAGAGTTTGGAGCCCCAAGAGGTTTTGAATTCTGTCATAATAAATAATAAATCTGGTAGTAAATATTTTATCATAGTACACAGCGACAACTCTCTTTGGACGTTTTCTAACCTAAGGGAATCAGTCAAGGTGATGGAATTCCAAGCAACACTTGCATATTCTAACTTAGATCTAACCAGGGCGTAGTACAGACATAAAAAACAGTCAACTTTATTAAATGATGAAGTAATAAATTCAATAAGTCCAAGTAATTTCAGGAGAACACCAAGATAATTAATATAAAGGGTGCTGCGAACTATATTCCATTCACCGTAGGAATTGACTTCTGAAAGGCCTTTTTCCCTACCATAAATCTACTGTATAGTAGGGTATTGGTAGGAAAAAAGACCTTTCAGAGAGTAATTCCTACCGTGAATGGAATATATGTTTTCATTGCCCAGTTTATAGGTAAAAATGAAAGGATTAGTTTTCCTATTAGAAGATATAGATTTGGTCTTAGATTTATTAAACACATTAAAGAGAAGAGGAGCTAAATTAGAACCCTGTGGTATCCACAAGGGGCTAGAAATGGGTTGGATTTGTGAGAATCAATTTTAATAGTGAATGATTTTTCATGAAAATAACTGCTGAACCAATTTACATAATATGAGGGAGAAAGGCCAAAATTACTAAGTTTACAGAGAATAATACTATACTGACATAAGAAATGCCTTACTTTGGTCAAAATAAATAGCATCAACCTGACCTTGGGCGGAGATTTGAGGGGCAACATGCCCAAGAAATTATACTACATTTGTGGCAGTATATTTATTTTTTATAAAGTCATGTTGATTATCTGAAAGTGTGTTCTTTAGGTGGTGAAAAATATGCTCATGTTTTATTTTCTCGAATACTTTCGAGAAAGTTTTTAATAGAGAAATATTGGTCTGTAATTACAAACATTTGTTCTCCCCCCCCCCCC
>CABFVX010007062.1:0-16579 GCA_902151425.1 Timema shepardi
CCCCCACCCCTCCAATCAATTAAGCCCACCATTGTTCGAGTTAATTGGCTCTTTGTGTAATCGGAATCGACATTGCGTCTTACTGACGTGGTGCTAAAAAAAAAAGAAGCTATACTTATCCTGGTAACACCTGAAGATACGTCACTGACCCTTCTGTCATTTATCGCCATGGATTTTATTTAAAAAATTGAAATGTATGTTTTTGTTGAACTTCTTAGATTCTGGATGATAATATAACCTGTGTCTCGCATATTAAGTCATTAAGAAAGCCTTTCCATAAATTAAAACATATTTTACCAGTATCGATTGTAAAGATATTGTGCTTCACACTTGTATATTCTAACCTAATTCACGGAATAGAAATTTGAGAGTTCACCTTCATAAACCATCAGCAACAGCTAGTAATGTTAATGGAGACAAATGTCAGGACTATAACTCTTTAATATTTCTAATATTTCAATTCTTAGATCACGTGGATTCCTAAATAGGAAACAGCTAATACATATTAGGTTTTAATATTCAAGTAGGCCTCTATATCATTCATGGTATATTTTATTTGAGATATTTAACATACACTTTCTGAACCGACTGATTATATCAGCACACGACTTATAAACTAACTTAAATCTAGAACAGACACAGCATCCAGCCCCCGCCCATTAGTGCATCACTGTGAACGGGAAACCCCCATTACACCAATGATACATTTTCCGGCCATACCAGGAATTGAACCCGGGACCCTTAGATCAGTAGGAAGACACACTGAAAAAAAAAGATGGTGGACTTTATGATATAAATACCTTCAAACATTTTTAAGCACAGCTTCTTACTACTCGTTTGGGTTATACCCTAATGAATTAGGAATGAAGGAAGTACCATTTAAAAGAAAATGCACTCGCATTTGCTCGAAGAAAAAATTGGGAAAACAATTAATAAAAACAATCCTCAATACAGCCAACTGGGATCCAGACCTTTATCTCCTACGAGTATAAACCAAAACGGTTAATGAAACGCAGAGAACAAAAAAAAACTTAAAATTTAGCAATGAATTTGTGATACTTTAGTAAGAAAAAACCTCACACTACAACAAAAAGAGACAACCTGAACACGACCTTATAGGTCGACAACATTCCTGAAAAATAAGTGTAAAAATAGACCTGGGCAGTGATATGAGAGCCAAGAGTAACCAAACCCTGAAAGATTCAATTATCTCTAGAGTCACGTGGAGAATTTATAGAATTTCGCTATTGATAACGTCCAACTGCTTTTTCGGATAATCCATCTTCTTTNTTTTAAAAACTCTTCTTACTCTTTTGGGTTATATGCATATGTACTCAATTACGCTAGTGTGTTAGTAGAAATGATTAAGGATGAATCTAGAGTAAGTACACCCACATTTTCGTGAAGGGGGAGTGGATAATCATTTAGGGAGAAAAAAAAACCTCTCAGTACTCCCGACCGCAATTCAAACCCCGATCTCCCCGTCATTAACAGTCTAATATATTGCGAGAGCGATATTTTAGACCACATGGACACCGACGATGATACGAGGCGAGCACTTTATAACAAAACCACCAAGGGCGGATTTTAATTTATAAACACACTGAATACTTTGAGTGTGACGTTAAACTTATTTTCAACGAAACTATATATTATTATTATTATTATTATTATTATCAAGCGCCGCGTCTTACTACCCGTTCGGGTTATAAGCTTTAAGTACTAATTACTCTTAGTACGATCGTGCTAGGAAGTAGAACTTCAACGCCATATTCGACCATTACTATCGCAGGGATTGGTGTTTCGTTATGTGCAAAACTCGGTAACTGTTTCGCAACTTCCGAATTAGTCAGAGAAAGTTAGTTGCAGTATTTGAAGATAATGTTTGCCTCGTAAGTTATTGTGCCAGTTTTGAAACTGTTTGCAAAATAGTAACGAGAGTCAAGTGCGACGAGAGAAAGAAGGGATAGGCAGTGAAAACGCAGGACATTCCCAAGTTGAGGAAGACAATCCAAAACAACGATATATGTAAAATAAAAACATGAAAACAACAACTTTAGAACAAATTGGTCTCTTTATAAATTCCTATGAATGGGGTTAAAATATCACTGTTGAAAGTAAACTAGCAAGGGAAGTTTATCAGATTTATAAAAAATATATATATATATTCAAATTTATAATATTTTCTTAAACACACTATTTTCCACATTTTGATCAGAAATGAACAAATTATTTGGTTTTTCTAGTATTTATTTAATTTATTTGAGAGAGTGACTTGGTGATCTAAGGGTGAGGTGTCGGACTTCTGTGCTGGGGGTCCGGGGTTCAATCCTCGGTCTCGGCACAGATTTATCTGATTACCAAACCCTTCCTTCACCTCTGACAAGACGTGTATTAATCACAACTTGTGAATGTGTGGAGTGCCAGGCCTCCACCGTGGTTCGGATTCCACGTTTAACTGTAGGTCCTCCATTCCATCTCACAATCACCCTACCATTTCACATTATCGTAAGTGCGTGTAACCCGAACGGGTAGTAAGACGCGGTGCTAATAATAATAATAATAATAATAATTTGATTAAACGTGCACTTTCTGAACCTATTGATCATATCAACATACGACTTACTAACTATCTTAAATCTAGAACAGACGCAACATCCAGCCCCCGGCCGTTAATTCACCACTCTGAAAGGAGAAACCCACATTACACTTCTGATAATTGAACCCGAGACCTTCAGCTCAGTTAAGAGACATGTTACCGACTGAGCTAAAGTGTTGGGGCTTTTCTAATAGTTTAGTTGTATGTAATATATTATTGCAAATACTTCAGTTAATTTTCCTTATTTTATTTGGACTAACAAATTATTGTCCAGAATAAATATTGAAAATGGTATAAAGGCACTGAAAAGACAACTTTAATTATATCAGGCGCATGCCAATTTTATTTTCACTTTCTTCCACTAAAAAGATCCTCATTTATATTTTTGTTAATCTGTTACCACGTCTTAGTACGCTTTCAGGCTATACGCACACAGTAATTACGCGAATGGTATCCGTAAGTTGTTAAAATTTTAGAAGAAATGTATCCTCATTTTCATGAAGGGAGAGTGGTAAACAATTTATGTAAAATAACCACAAGTAATCCCGGTCAGGATTCAAACCATGAACTCTCTGTACCTGACTAACCAGACTATGAGCTTGACAATTATGCCGGGCTCCCACCAGGGTGGGCTTAAAAAGCTTCATATACAATGTTCATACATTTTTTACGTCAAGTCGTGTGATAGTCATAGCTCCCTTTTCGTAGATAATATCAATACCTTTGAAATAAATGTTTCCCTTTTAGCACCACGTCTTACTACCCGTTCGGTTTATACTCATGTATACTATACCCTATTGCGATTGGGATGAGGAAGGTTAAACTTAATTAAATGTATTCACATTTGCGTGAATGTAGAGTGGAAATTTTTATTTTAAGAAAAATCACCCACACTACACCCGACTGGGATTCAGACCCTGATCTCTTGGTGTTTTATTATACTGCGAGTGTGACGCCTTAGATTAGTGGCTACCAGCAATTTCTAGCCTAGCGCCCCCCAAACTTCCCCCTCAAAAGTTAAATGTAATAATCATGCATAAATAAACGATAATAACCTTAAATTCATGTTACAGTGTACATTCATATTTTATAATATCAAACTAAATAATGATTATGAATATGTGTAAGCACTTATTGCGTGTCATAACTTACAATCCATATGAATAAGATGTACCTTAAAACATAAAATTGTGTTTAATATTTATAAACATAATACTTGAAAGTACCGTCAAAATTAGAGAACATAAGTATTCAAATGGATTTAAGACCCTTTTGTTAAATATTTTGGTGCCTGTTGTTATTGGCATATAATTATTTCTGTAATATTCATAAAAACTTAAACGCCCACCTAATGCACCCTTTCAATTTACCATCCCCCTTAAAATAAAAAAATGCCCTCTGGCAGGTGGTACTGCCCAGGTTGAGAAACACTGACTCAAACATTATTTAAAAAACTGTTATCATTGTTGATTCTTAGTTAAAATATAATTTAGCAGGACTGGCCTCGCTGAAGGCGACTGGTTGGCTTAGAATGGTTTCATCCTCTTGAAGCCCCGGTCGTATATACTGAGGATGGTTTTTCCTAACTTGTTTCCCACTTTATCTCTATGCAAATGTAGCTACACTTCTTGTAAATTCACCCTCCCTCATCCCTAACTCATTAGCGCAATTAGTACATGTGCGTATAAACTGAACAGGTAGTAACGCGTGGTGCTAATACATTTAAAAAATATAATGTGCTGAGGGTGGTTTTCCCTAAATGGTTTTATACTCTCTCACCACGCAAATTCGGCTACACTTCCTCTAAATTCAACCATCCTCATCCTAAATTCACTAGCGTAATTAGAATATATGCGTATAACCTGAACAGGTAGTAAGACGCAGTGATTAAACATTAAAACATAAAATGTATGGAGGGTGGTTTCCCCTAAATGGTTTTCCACTCTCCCTCAATGAAAATTCAGCTACCATTCCTCTAAATCAAATTTTCTTCATCCCTAATGCATTATTGTAACTATTACATAAGCGTATAACCGGAACAGCAAGTGAAACGCGGGGACCAAAAAGAGTTCAAAAAAAGGAGTAAAAGGATAAGGAACTACCAACTATGTGGATGAAACCTATCTGTGGATTCACATGTTTGCCTAAAATAAGGAGCAGAACTGAAATATAATCACGTGACTACCTCTCAGCTAATCACAAGAAATCAGCGCGAACTGCTCTACACTAGTCGAGACAATCTCATCTTTGTGCGTGCATCTCCTTAAAAACCGCGTGGAAGAGCCAATTCAATTCAATTCCAAAACAACCCGACTCAATCAGCGCGCATGTGTCTATATCGCTATATACAAGCAGACATCTGCAGCTATTGTTGGGGAATGATTTGAAATAACTCGTTAAATAAAACATGTTGGCATCGTTCTCGCTTTGTGTTGATTTGTTTCAGTAAGCAACACATTAATTAGAAAACATCCAACTTGACAATCTAAAATATTTGATTTATCCCACAGAAAATTAAATATATGGATAACCAACTGTTTTAAGAGTGTGGTGCACTAAACAGATCCTCATTTACATTTTTTTTAAATCTATTACTGCGTCAAAGTACGCTTTCGGGCTATACGCATACATTAATTACGCAAATGGTATCCGTAGGTTGTTAACATTTTAGAGGAAATGTCTCCTCATTTTCTTGAAGGGAGAGTGGTAAACAATTTAGGTAAAATAACCATAAGTAAGGAAGCCCTGCCAGGATTCAAACCCTACACTCTCTGTAACTGGCTAACCACATTATGAGCTTTACATTTATTCCAGGTTCCCACCAGGGTGGGTTTGAAAAGCTTCAAATATAATTTTCATATATTTATATGGGTCAACATACAGTTCTGCCAACGTGTAAATCGCTGCACAACTCTAGAAGATTTTATTATTATATCACTTTTTCAGCAAACATGTAAATCAATCTTCAGACGGTAAAATATAACGTCGGGCTGACATGATGCTATTTTTTTTTCATCCGAAACTACCAATCTACAAAGTTAATAGTCAATTTGTTTCGTCATTCATTCAACATTTGCATGTCAACACTTGACGTGTTTATTTTTCGGAATAATTAACTACCGGAACTGAAATCATCAACCAACTAACTTCCGGTTCAGCGGTTTGGTCCGATTAGAATACTATAGATAGTAAAACTCCATGGCGTCAGCCCGCAAGCGAGTCATACTGACCGGGTGGCAGCCTCATGTTGGCGAAAATAGTGCCGACATTTGCAGATAGTCATGTGGTCAGCACAAATAACCCTTCTGCCGATAATCTCAGTTTTCTAGACCGGATCCACTACCTATTTATTCACGTAGCTCCTCATTTGTCCTCCCGAGGCTGAATGTACACCGTTCCAGACCCACTGTTACACGGAAGTATTCGGCAGTGGACCCGAGACCTCTGGATCTGTAGCCAGGAACTTTGACAACTCGACCACAGAGTCGGTCTCTTTAAATAATATGTTTTATAAACGCAATAACACTAACGTAGTCGACACTTTAGCTCAGACGAGAGGAAGTCTTTTTTCTATAATTAGGCTCAGTTTTATAGTCAGAAGAAGTACGCCCCAAGAGCTGAGTTGTATTAAATACAGGACGACACCTACCTATAACAAAATAGAATGGGTCAGCTCCATAGGTAGTACGCCCTAAGAGCTGATCTGTATTAAATACAGGACGACACCTACCTATAACTAAATAGAATGGGTCAGTTCCATAGGTAGTACGCCCTAAGAGCTGATCTGTATTAAATACAAGACGACACCTTCCTAGAACGGATTAGAATGGGTCAGTTCCATAGGTAGTACGCCCCAAGAGATGAGCTGTATTAAATACAAGACGACACCTACCTAGAACAATATAGAATGGGTCAGTTCCATAGGTAGTACGCCCCAAGAGCTGATCTGTATTAAATACAGGACGACACCTACCTAGAACAATATAGAATGGGTCAGTTCCATAGGTAGTACGCCCCAAGAGATGAGCTGTATTAAATACAAGACGACACCTACCTAGAACAGAATAGAATGGGTCAGTTCCATAGTTAGTATGCCCCAAGAGCTGAGCTGTATTAAATACAGGACAACACCTTCCTAGAACAGATTAGAATGGGTCAGTTCCATAGGTAGTACGCCCCAAGAGCTAATCTGTATTAAATACAGGACGACACCTACCTAGAACAATATAGAATGTGTCAGTTCCATAGGTAGTACGCCCTAAGAGCTGATCTGTATTAAATACAAGACGACACCTACCTAGAACAATATAGAATGGGTCAGTTCCATAGGTATACTTATATCAGAATAGAATGGGGCAGTTTCATAGTTAGTACGCCTCTAGCACTGCTTTATATTAAATACAGGGTAACACCTTCCTAGAGCATAATGGAATGGGTCAGTTTAATATACGAAATTGGCACATTCCATTCGCGTATAGGTAAGTGTAGTCTTGTATTTAGTTTATTGCTGCATTACTAAGGCTGACTATGAAAAAGGCCTTAAGAGTCCCAGGTTTGATTTCTGACATCACCGAAACTTTAGTTAAGTTGGAGATTCCCTTTTAACAGAAATGAATTAAGGACCAAGGGTGTAAGATGGTGATTTGTCTGCTGTATTATTAAGTTAGCTTACAAGTCGTATACTGATATAATTAATATTTTCAGAAAGTGTACCTTAAGTAAAGTAAATAAGGTGAGATAAAAGGAGCTTGAGATATTTCTCGTATTTTTGCACTTTTTATGATAAAACAATTTAGTTTGGTCAAAATATAACAAATATAGCTTTAGTAGATTAGTTTAGTTTAATTTCATAGAAATAGTAATCACAGAAGTTCTTGTTTATTTGTCATGGGCATCACTGAATTTGAACTGAATATTCTATTTTATTTAATAAGTTTATGTTCAAATGCCGCTAAGCCCATTACAAATAATAAAATCCTTTGAAATTTTCTATGCATATACGATCAAACTAAACGTGTATAGTAATGCAATTCTTTTACTGTCAAAAACTCTTTTTATTAATAATATTAATATAAGCACCGCGTCTTAATCCCAGTTCGGGTTATACGCACTTACGCTAATGTGTAATGGTAGGCTGATTGTGAGATGAAATGGAGGACCTACAGTTTAACGTGGAATCCGAACCACGGTGGAGGCCTGGTATTCCCCACATTCACAAGATGTCTTGTCAGAGGTGAAGGAAGGTTTTGGTAATCAGATAAATCTGTGCTGGCTTTTTTTTTATTTAAAAAAAACCCTGCAAAATATTTATCTAAATTGGGTTCCTATCTGTTCCATCTTAAATACCTCACATATAAAAAGAAGGTGTAGGCCTACTCTCTTGCAAAGGAAACAATCTCGCATTAGTTCACGTAGACTTCTTCCCGGGAATCTCTCGAGATCTCACGAAGATACTTGCCAGGTTCTAGGCTCGCTTGCTTCCCGTCACATGACGATGAGTCATTACTCTTCTTGCCAAGTGAGGTAAAAACAGACATGTTACAGAATAATATGAAGGTTCGAATTCTCAACACCAGCACGAGCGCTGTTTCGGCTAAAGAAACACTACCGTAACGTACAAGACGTCTTGTCCAATATAACAATCACTCAAATGGCAGGAATTTTCTTTTTGTTAAATTATGAAATTAGATGGAACTTAAAAGAGCAAAAACAAATGAAAATTAAAACAATATGAAACAACATACTTATTCATACACCATGATTTTGTTGTAGAGACGAACAATATCTGGTAGTTGATAAAACTACTTCCATGTTACATGCAGCTGTCACTTCTGATAAATATTATAAATATATATAGAATAACACAAATAATATGGTAACAAATTATCAATGGGGCAAACAAAGTTTAAATTTTCTAAACAGTTCTTTCAACCAAAATTATACAGTTCTGTTAACAGTAGACCTAGCTCTCTCCATGTTATTATCGTTACTACAGTCTTACTAGTAGTTCTGTGAATAGCAGACCTCACTCCATGTTATTATCGTTACTACAGTGTTACTAGTAGTTCTGGGAACAATATACCTCACTATCTCAATTTTATTATCGTTACTACAGTGTTACTAGTAGTTCTGGGAACAATATACCTCACTATCTCAATTTTATTATCGTTACTACAGTCTTAATAGTAGTTCTGTGAACAGTATACCTCACTATATCCATGTTATTACCGTTACTATAGTCTTACTAGTAGTTCTGTGAACAATAGACCTCATTATATCCATGTTATTATTGTTACTATAGTCTTACTAGTAGTTATGTGAACAATAGACCTCACTATATCCATGTTATTATCGTTACTACAGTCTAACTAGTAGTTCTGTGAACAATAGACCTCACTATATCCATGTTATTATCGTTACTACAGTCTAACTAGTAGTTCTGTGAACAATAGACCTCACTATATCCATGTTATTATTGTTACTATAGTCTTACTAGTAGTTATGTGAACAATATACCTCACTATATCCATGTTATTATCGTTACTACAGTCTAACTAGTAGTTCTGTGAACAATAGACCTCACTATATCCATGTTATTATCGTTACTACAGTCTAACTAGTAGTTCTGTGAACAGTAGACCTCGCTCCCTCCATGTTATTATCGTTACTACAGTCTTACTAGTAGTTCTGTGAACAATAGACCTCACTCCCTCCATGTTATTATCGTTACTACAGTCTTACTAGTAGTTATGTGAACAATAGACCTCACTCTCTACATGTTATTATTTTTACTATAGTCTTACTAGTAGTTCTGTTAACAATAGACCTCGCCCCCTCCATGTTATTATCGTTACTATAGTCTTACTAGTAGTTCTGTGAACAATAGACCTCACTATATCCATGTTATTATCGTTACTATAGTCTTACTAGTAGTTCTGTTAACAATAGACCTCACTATATCCATGTTATTATCGTTACTGCAGTCTTATTGTTAATTCACACGTTCGTTCGCCGAGAAACAATAACAGAGCAGAAATGGGGTCACGTGATGAGCTCTAAGCCAATCAGAAGATTTCCCCCTCGTCGGTGCGAGCTGTTCCTCTAAAGTTCAATTCATCATTACTCTGTCCGCTTTGCCTGGGATATTCGGCACAGGAGAGCCAATAAAATCTCAGAACCAACCATCTAAAATCATTGCGCATCCGCATTTGACAACGCATGCGCTTTACAGCCGGAAGCAAGCAGATAGCTTAGTTGGGTGTTGTGAGCAGGTTTGAAATAAATCGTTAATGTAAAGCGTGTGTATCGATGTACTGGATTGTGCCATGACACAGAATTATAATTTGAAAACACCCATCAGGAGAATGATCTAAAATATATGTTTATCCACTATAAAACAATATATGTTGATAATCAGATCTTTTAAGTTAGCGTTGCAATGCATCATGGTTAAACATACAGCGTGTGAATTTCTGCGCCACTGAGGCAGATTCTGCTCTCTATTTTCGGCGAACGTGTTAATAAAGAAAGCTTTACTAGTAGTTCTATGAACAGTAGATTTCTCTCCCCTTGTGTTATTATCGTTAATAAAAGTCCTATACATCTCTTTGGACTCCAAGTTGAAATATCTCCTATAATTTCTCTTTGGATTTGTAGTTGATACATTTCCTTGGTGATCATGTTAGACAGAAAACAAATTAATACTAGTACATTATATCTTTATAAAGAATAACCACGGTTAAAAGGGTTTAAACGTCAGTTTTGTGAAAAATGTAAATATTTTAAAGAGAAAAAAATGTGTTCTAGGTATTCATACAAATGGCTTTAATTTTAAATTCAACCCATTTGAACTAAGCTATCAAACGATTTTTTTTTATCGGTCACCATATCGAAATAGATAGCCGGGATGAAAAGCTATGTTTCCTTTGTTTGTCCAGTAAGATAGCAAGCTTACCTTGCATTATTTCGCTATGGTCCACCTTACAGGATAGTGTCATAGTATAATCCGTCAAGATCAGACCTTTCAAGGGAAACGGAATGTACATTACATACTCCATTCGGTCCATGTTCAAAAAAGTCCATCGTTGAACAATTAGACCAACAAATTTTTGAGTGGCTGGCGTCTTGAAACGGATAACCAAATCGAAAAACCTTGTAGATACATTGTTCAGCCTCGGTTCAAATAATGTCCCCGCCACATTCCAGTAAAATTGGTCCACGCATTTAACAGCTATCTTGGAACAAAGATCCGGTCAGATAAATAGACAGACGACATGCCAAATGGTCAAGTTAAAACAAAAACTCACTATGCTCGGCCAGTTATATAAAACATCCTCTAGATACCCATTTTGAAAAACATTCAGAAAATTTTTAAATATGCAAAAATCAGTTATTAGTTAACTACTCTTAGAAAAACAAACTTGTCAAAGGAAATATCCCACGAAAACAGCTGTCAAATAAATTGAAACTGTCCTCCAGTGTCCATCAAACTTAATCAACGTCGCATCTTTCCTCTCAATACTAAGGCGTGTTATGTATTAGATTGGTACAGGGAATGAGTCAATAAGATCCAGCAATCTTTCACAATTACAAAGAGAGAGAAAGTTTGGCGGAGGGTTTGGGGGTCAAAACAAAAGTAAAATATATATATAAAGGGGCCTATCTATATAGATGACGCACATCGATCTGATGGTAAAGGTCACGCCAAAGAGGGAAGCACAGGCCAGCACCAAACACCGATGTAGCTTTGACCCAGGTCAGTAACTTCGGATTGCCATTGTAAAGTTATTAGCCATTTCAAAAATCTACTACATCTTCTTTCATATACTCATACGCCAAAACCGTGTTATAAGAAACTTATATGATCGGCAACTTTCACTGTTTATAGCAAATATAATATCATTATTATTATTACTTTAGTTCATATTTTAAAGTTACTAGATCTACTTTCACGCCTTAATACGTCAGATCATGTGATCTGCAACTGCCATTAGTAAGTGGATATTTTCAATAAATATAAAATAACAGTAATAAAATAGTAAAATGTTACCACTGTTTGTCATAATTTTGAATTTCATAAAAACATTTACTTTGAAATTTTTATTGAATACATTGTTATGCGTTCCAATATGGTGGGCGCTCCAATGGTAGCACATCTTAAATGAATAATTTAAAATTCTAATAAATTGATCGCATTTTTTTAAATGATTTAAATTTAAAATTCTAATAAATTGATCGCATTTTTTTAAATGTTGACATTTATAACGAGAATGAGATCTTAAACCACGAGAAAGACTGTTATTCTTGATGAACATAAATTATAATGTAACGTCTAGTGAATATTGTATCAATTAGTTGTCTGTCTAGTTTGATTCTTTAAAATGGGAAATTTCTAGAAACACCTATAACAATTTTTGATCAATATTTAATTAATTTTATCTGAAAAGTGTTTCCCATAAAAAAACATATTTTTTTCAGAAAATAAAATTAAGGGTAGGTGAATAATAACCGATTTAAAACTTTTTTTTTAACAATGGACCATAGGAGATAGTGTATAAGATTGTGTATACCCTGATTTTGATTGGAAGAAAGATAAAGAAAATTCAAAGATATTTCTTTGCGACCAACATTAATAATATTTTATTCTATAATTTGTGTTATTTTATGGGTATTGATAATATCTATCAATAGTGACAGAGGCAGATAACATAACTTGATGTATGAATATACAAAAATTGTTTTAGTAACTTTAAGTAACCAACTTCTACTGTTCTTCCTATCAAAATCGTACTATAGTAACATTTACTTAGGAAAGTATCATTATTTTTCGTTGAGTATTACATAATATACACGAGTAAAATGTTTAGATTCCCTTTATAAAACTTTTTTTTTATCAGTATACTTTGTGTACATTTGTATTTTATATACAATATATCTCTAAAAATAAAACCTACTATTATTATACTATCTAAGATAACAGATTAAATATTTCGTCTCTATATAATAATTTTTTAGCACTTATCTGCGCAAATACTACAAAGCTACATATTTAAAATTCATGCGGTGTTTTTATCTCCTTCCAAGGGTATTTATCCCACTTACCGATACCCCAAATAGTTTAAACTTGCTCTCAAATTTATGCTTTATGAGAAAAATCCTAAAAATGGAAAAATCCAAGAGGTCGAATTTAAGATGTCGGACACAGCACACAAATTGAGTCTTAGAGATTTGAAATTTTGTATGGCCGCTATGAGCATTCTATTTTTATGAGAGATTATATATATATATATCTCCGAGAATTGAAAATACAAAATGGCGGATTTAAGATGGTGGACGCAATTCCGCCCGATTTTGGCGAAATAGGAGGTTCAAAATCTCCTAAATCAATAAAGCCGTGGACATAAATCGCGCTCGCTACCAACTGTTGTGAAAAATCTAAAAATAGATGTTAATAAACAACAGTTAACGGACTTGGTGTGAAATTCTAAATTGCACCTACCGTAGAAAGGCCTAACCCTTAGTAAACCATAAAGCTCCAAGTTACTAAGGGTGACCTGGTGGTCCAGGGGTAAGGTGTCGGACTTCAATTCTGGGGTCCGGGGTTCAAACCTCGGTCTCGGCACAGATTTATCTGATTACCAAACCCTTCCTTCACCTCTGACAAGACATCTTGTGAATGTGGGGAATGCCAGGCCTCCACCGTGGTTCGGATTCCACGTTAAACTCCATTTCATATCACAATCACCCTACCATTACACATTAGCGTAAGTACGTATAGCCCGAACGGGTAGTAAAACGCGGTGCTAATAATAATAATAATAATAATAATAATAATAATAATAATAATAATAATAATCTAAGTTACTAAACAAATTTTGCACAATAAATGTGCTATATATTTGAAGATAGTCTATTCCTATACATGACAGAGAGGTATAGATGAGCTCCTAACTATTATTTTTTCAGTGGCTTATAACGTATTGTAACAGAGTGTACTGTACATATATGTGTTGTTGCCAAGTGTTGAAAACACACGTGCCCGTTATCCCACACTGTGGTTAGTCCTATACTGACAAATATTTGTAGAAATACAACTTGTGATTGGTGTAAATATGTAGCGAGCTATTTGATTTGGGCACGTTTATTCCCTTGATTACTATACAAGTTCAGTTCTAGAACTAAAATGACACAGTAAAAGTCTATCAATAAAGGAAATTGAACTTTAGGCTGTGATAAGGTTACTCAGAATCGGCAGTGTACGAATAAGGGGAAAAGAGGGGGTTGATATTTCCACAACTGGTAGAGTCAATTTTTCGTAGGGAGGACCTTATAGAAAATACAAATAAATATTTTTTTGCACCTAAAACAGTTGATAACATTCTACAATATTATTAATGGTACTGTAGGTGACCTGGTGGTCTAGGGGTAAGGTGTCAGACTTCTGTGCTGGCGGCCGGGGTTCAATCCTCGGTCCCGGCATAGATTTATCTGATTACCAAACCCTTCCTTCACCTCTGACAATACATCTTGTGAATGTGAGGAATGCCAGGCCTCCGCCGTGGTTCGGATCCACGTTAAACTGTAGGTCCTTCATTTCATCTCACAATCACCCTACCATTACACATTAGCGTAAGTGCGTATAACGCGAACGGGTAGTAAGACGCGGTGCTAATAATCATAATAATAATATTAACGGTAATCCAATAATCACGTAAACCTTTTTCTTATATTTTTTGGACCTCCACTTCCGTGTGACTCTATATAGACATTTTTTGCCTGACTCTCCTCCAACCAGTGTCACGTAACACTGCGATGTACCCGGGTTCACCCCATCTCACATCTTGAGACATATTACGCTGCGCATGCGCAGCTTGGGATCCGTGTTCAACAGACGTAGTGCTGGTTTGGTGAGAATAACCAAAAAAGTGTTGTGAAGTTTTGTTTTCAATTTGTTTCACGTGTATATAAGTATTATTCAAACTAGGTTTTATATTTTATAAATGTATTTATATTAAAATGGAAGCGTTAATTGAACAAGTCGAAACCTTCGCCTCCTAAATTTTATTAATCTCCCAAAACAGCTGCTGAGAGTAGCACTCCATAATTAAACTTCACTGGGACAGACAAGAAAGCAACAACACTGAATTCGGGAAATAAAAAAAAGGACCATTGTTTAGCTTAGCTTAGCAATGAGTGTGAAACCAAACTGACAAAGTCTTAACACAGCATAGCATAACTTAGCTTAGCATTCTGTGTGTACCGCGCTACTCTCATGTTAGACTAGACTGCCGAAGACGAGGAGATCGGGGTTCTACTCAGGTCGGGTGTACTGAAGGTATTTTATCCTAAATGGTTTTCCAACCTACCTCCTCGCAAATGCGGATGCACTTACTCTAAATTAAACCTTCATAATCCCCAATACATTAGTGTGATTAGTAGGCCTACATAAGCGTATAACTCGAAAGTGTTGTAAGACGCGGTGCTAAAAAAAACGCCATGTATTATTATTTATCACCGCGTCTTACTACCCGCTCGGGCTATACGCTTAAGTACTAACTACGCTATTGGTTTTAGGGATTAGGAAAGATACATTCATAGGAAGGGTACCCGCATTTGCGTGGTGGGAGAGTGGAAAACAATTTAGGAAATAAAAACCAGTCCACCCAATCAAGATTCGAACCTTGATCTCCCGTCCTCAGTAGTTTATCCTACTGCTAGAGTAGCACGTTAGACCACGCGGCCACCGATGTGGGTCAGCACCGACCCCTTCCCTCCCAACAGCGTCACGTGGTTTGTGGATAACCCATTATTGTTATGTTATATATATAAAACAACTGATGATTGGTCACATGACTTGAAGTGTGAGTACGTGGGAGTGGATCCAGTAGCTGTTACACCTGTCAGATAAGGTTACCCTTATGAAAATTGAACTACTTCCCTTGGCGGCTGGGGTTCAATCCTCGGTCCCGGCATAAATTTATCTGATTACCAAACCCTTCCTTCACCTCTGACAAGACATCTTGTGAATGTGTGGAATGCCAGGCCTCCACCGTGGTTCGGATTCCACGTTAAACTGTAGGTCCTTCATTTCATCTCACAATCACCCTACCATTCATTATCCATTAGCGTAAGTGCGTATAACCCGAACGGGTAGTAAGACGCGGTGCTAATAATAATAATAATAGAACTACTTCCCCTTAAATTTGTAGGGGTAGACCGGCGATATGAAGACCCGGTTCAGAAATATAGTCTTTACGGTATATTGAATTAGGGAGTGCATTTAAAATATATTAGAGATAGGTTGAATAAATTATTTTATAAATCTCAATCCTCATTTCACCTACGAATTACGAGTCTCTAACTTGAAAATCCTTATCTTAGAACACATGGTAAATGTAAAAGATTTACTTTACTACACTAATTCTTAAGTTTCCATAAGAAATAAAGATAATAACTAAATTTTAACATATTTTTCTTTTAATATGTTCAATTTGAGTTATTTTATGATTTGGAGTTTTGTTTCTAAGTTTTACTTATAATTACAGTGGTCCAACGTGATAATAAGCCAATTTGGTGAATTAATAATAATATGTTTACTAGGAGAAAATAATTAAAGAACTTTTACTAACATAATTAACGAATAATGATTCATTTACGAGGCAGAATTAATAAAATCATGTTTACTAAATAATTACTGAAGGCAAGTCAGCGGGAAGAGTTAATGAAAGCTTTCTGAGCGCTATTGGGCCACTGCTTATTGAAGATAGAGAAAATTTAAATTTTAAGAATATCACTTCATTTTTTTTTACACATTTTACAAATTTATTAAAATTATAAACAATATTTAAATGATACATTTTATTTATAAAGGTAGTTTAAGTTTTGTTAAAACCAATTCAATTACAATAATATTCTTAAGCTCGCAACTTTCTACGTCAAGTGGAATAAGTTGAACGATAAAACTTACTTCCCCCCCCCCCC
>CABFVX010007063.1:0-26385 GCA_902151425.1 Timema shepardi
CTCTCCACTGTGTCTGTATGTCTCTCCACTGTGTCTGTATGTCTCTCCACTGTGTCTCTGTGTCTGTATGTCTCTCCACTGTGTCTCTGTGTCTGTATGTCTCTCCACGAGACAGTTTTTGGGGGGAGATGTGAACAGTCAATGAATAAGAGACTCAAAAACATACAAAGAGAAATCTCAAAAAGTATTCTTTTGGATACCATGATACTCGTTCTCCACAAATCTCATATTCAAAGTTTCTGCGTGTGTGTCTAAGGCTGTCGGACAGAGAGACATACGTGTGCATCAAGCTCTCTAACAGGCAGTACTCGACAGACAAACCAAACAATTGCAGCAAAGTTTTACCTACACCATCACCAGAAGTAATCATCAGTGGAGTTGTGTGTTGCAGCACAGTTGAGATCGCGTGTATGGAACATGTGATGATCGCGATTCAAGAGTTGGCAGAGGAGGTTTCCCAAGCTTTGCCTGTCTACAAGAAACATATTCTTGACATTCGCCATCAATATTATACAATGACAAAACTTAAGAATGGAATGGGACCCAATGAATTGGAAATTAGTATAGATGTATTGAAATATGGCAAGTAGGAAGTACGAGCGACGCACTCTGGAGCCTCCACACAGGTATGTGTTACAATATAAAACCTCATCCATCTTGTTCAGTTCCTGAAAACTTGAATCGTGGAGTTTACGCTGTCTGGAGCCACCTTACACCAGTTTTGGAAACTGAAGGATATACAGCCAACGGTGGATACCAATCATTTCCAATTGGATGGACACACCTCACAATACAAGAATAGATTTAATATTCACTTCCTCATGACTCATCTCACATATTTAAATTCAGACATTAAACATATCATGGAAACGTATCATGGAATTTCACGGTTTCCGGACTTGGAAAAGGCCCCGCCGATGGCGTGGGTGGTGTCTTGAGAGAACTGCGGATATGCTTGTGTCACAAGGAAAGGGCATATTGACCTCTTCCCAGTTTGTGGGTGGACTGAAGAAAAGTTGTCCAAACGTTGAGTTAATGGAAAGTTTTGAGAGTGATATACAAGAAATGAGGCAGACCTTACCAACTTGAGTATTTCACCACTATAGCAGGTAACATGGTCTCTGGATCACGCTTCTACCATCTACACTCGAGAACTCGCTGTTTGCAGTGTCTATTGGCTTCTCTCTGCCAGCATTGTGCGTTTGGTAGAGGAGAAGTACTCTTCCACCACATTTGTAACCTTGCGTTAGTTTACTATGTGGTTCTGTTTTGTTATTCATGTCATTTAGTTTTTTGTTATTTTTACCAGAAAATTAAAATATAATCCCTTATCGAATAATCAGCTGATATCCAGGACGCACTACACATTTAGATAGTCGAATAATCTTTGAGGTTCCTTAGATGTAACAACTGTTCCTACCACGACACAACGGTCCCATGTGTATAGCGACGGTCCATGCACCTACTAATCCATTTACCAAATGGAAAACAATGACTAAGAATAAAACTAATATTTAAAGAGAAGCTATTGTTACACCAACTGTATGAAATACTAAATATAATTGTTTTCTTCAATTTATATTCAAGAAACACAAACTTTTGACTTTAAAAAATATTCAATTATATTAAAATACTTATTTATGTAAGTAATTAAATGCATATCTCAATTTATTTTTCAAGAATGTTTCACAAATAAATAATTAGATAGTAATATGTATATTAATATAAAAATTGATGAATGCTAGCACATATAAATAACTCAAACGAGCCTGAGAAAACACAGGACCGTCGTCGTTATACTAATTCACATTTTTGTGTCAAAATGTAGATTAATGAAATTATTCTTTATGTTAATCATCGCGGAGGATGGTAATTTTTGTATTTAATAGACTTTGAAAAGAAAAAAGAGACATCATAAAAGGAGAAAATATTCAATAAATAAAAGTGGAGTGCAAATTGTCTCATTATAGTATTTTGACCCATACACTGGTCAAGGTCATTACACCTTCTCTTGTTTGTCTTGTTTCCAAGCTGCAGGTCCTAGGCTTCTTAAGCTGGAGAATAGACTCTTTTGGAAGATACTCCACACTATTCATGGAATTTGAACTAATATTATTATTATTATTATTATATATAGAGAGCCAGTGGTGTAAGCTAAGAATGATCATGGCTGAGCAACAATGACAGTATTAGCTCGGTTGCAAGAAGCAACTCAAAGGTGATTTGGCCAGGTTTGCTGGAAGATATGTAAAGAAGGGAAGTTCCTTCAGGAGACATTGTTGAGACGTAACTTTGTTCTTTGTTGTAGACACCACACGTTCCTGTTCCTGTTGGCCATCACAACAATGTTACTAGTGTAGAAGATATGAGCAACTACCTCTTGTGGCTGGCGGGGAAGATAAGATATGATCTCAACACACTCTATCAGCTGGAGAAACAGAGGCTTAAACTCGTCAACAAGGCGAGTTACTATGTCATAATGTCATCAAGGTCAAATATTCAATCTGGTGTGGAGGGATTCGGATAGGAGTTATGGTTTTATTAAAAATATTGTTAACAAGCTAATCTATGAACTATGTTAAAACATATTACTTCTAATGAACTGGTACTGCGCCAAGTTAAGTTTTAATATACACCAATTGTATGATTTGGGTGTTTATTAATTAGGGATGTGGAAATGTCTTTTTATTTTGAAAGCAAAAAAAATGTTGAATGAATATTTTGTAATACATTATTATTATTATTATTATTACTATTAGCACCGTGTCTTACTACCTGTTCGGGTTATACACACTTACGCTAATGTGTAATGGTAGGGTGATTGTGAGATGAAATGGAGGACCTACAGTTTAACGTGGGATCCGAACCACGGTGGAGGCCTGGCATTCCCTCACATTCACAAGATGTCTGGTCAGAGGTGAAGGAAGGGTTTGGTAATCAGATAAATCTGTGCCGGGACCGAGGATTGAACCCCGGCCGCCAGCACATAAGTCGGACACCTTACCCCTAGACCGCCAGGTCACCTTTGGTAATACAAATCAAATAGTTATTCTACTGTTGGTTCAAAATTGGTTTATTAGTATCACGTCTTACCAGTCATCTGGACTATATGCTTATTGACACTGATGGGAGAGTTAGGATTAACAATCCTCAGGATGGAATCTCTGGAAACCTTCTAACCATGATGCAGGAATATAGTATCGGCACAGAAAGAGCACACAATGTACTTACCACTGTTGTCCTGTGTCTCAGAATGTCTCATACAGGAGAAGTTGAGGGGAAGGAGCCTTGGTGTTGGGGGAATATCACCAGGCTGCGGACAAGTAAAGAAGACGATGTCGAGCTTAGAGCCGCAATCTTGGGCTTTTATTAGAATGACGTCCAAAGGACAAGGGCTCGAATCCCTGTCAATGTATAATTTTTCTGATTTATCTTAACAAATCATTATTTACAGTAAATGGTGACATTTTTATTTAGATTATCTATTACTGTAGAGATATACAAAAATATATTGTCTTCCTTATATTTAAACAAATATAGCCTTTTTTTCCCCAGTAATATAGTTTTTACGGTCACTACTTTTGCTAATTATTTAAATACATGGTATAAGGAGGGAAGCATTAAAATAAGTGCACCACAATTTGTCTGTACGGAAGATAGAATAACCAAAGTGAAAACTACACTTTGTTCTAGGTGATACGTTAAAAAAAATTGGAACTATCTAAACAAAATTTTAATGATTCATAAAAAGGTGGCCAAAGTTGGAGAAAAATTGCAATTTTAACATTTTTATTTCAATGAAATAAAATTTACACATTGTATGCCTACTTCACTTTACAAATAATGTTAACTTTTTTTCGAGCACCATACTGACAAGAACATTGTTTTATAAAATAAATTAAAAAAATCTTAATAAAATAAAATTTGGTAGACCATGTTTCGATTTAGAATAATTAATTTGTTGTTATTATTATTTTAATTTATTATTATTATATGATTATAAACTATCTAGAACTCAGCTTTGTTTTATTTTTTATTGTTACATTCGACACACAAGTTATTATTAACTGCTTAATCTGATTGGGTAGAGGTGAGGAAGGAAGCTAGGAGGAAGTGAACCCACATTTGCATAAAGTTAAGATGGAGAAGTAAAGTTGAAGTTATTAGCCCTGTAATTAAGCAAATCGGGATTTTTTGAAAGATAATTATTAATCCAATTGCAAAGGAGCAATTTGAAAATATTATAATGGTTCTAATTGTAATTGTTTTTGTTTCGATAATAACAACAATAATAATAATACTTAGCATCGCGTCTTACTACCCGTTCTAGCTATATGCTTAAGTACTATTTACGCTAATGGGTTAGGAGTTGGAAAGGCTCAATATAGAAGATGTGAACCCACATTTGCGTGGAAGTCTATGTTAAAAGTGTAAAAGTTGGTTATATTGCTAATCCCCGCCCAACTCTTGCAAACAACATTTAAAGCTAAGGGTAGTTTATAGCCTGCAACCCAAAATCAGCCCAACCTGGCTTTTCACTGAAGATATCTCAAAACCAGTCTGTTTGACAAGAAAAATGGCTAAGGGCGAAACTATAGCGCAGAATCTTTGACAAGATTCATGTGTTGTGATATTTATAGAAGATTGTTTGCTCTTTCCAGGTTTCTCTTCACAAACACGCATTTAGTAATTCTGTGTATAGAACATTAACTGTTTGGTTTCACAAACATCGTGTAGTTAGCGATGTTACATTTGAGGTATTTCCGTCGACTCTTTGGCTTGTCAGACATTACTAACCGTTAGAGTGGATCTTTGCTTCACCTGCTCGAGGCTCTGCGATGACTGTAAGGGGAGAGGGTAGGAAAAAAGAGTGTTCATCGACCATTGGATTCCCTCAAATATCCAGTTGTGAAATAAAACTGCGCAAAATTGTACGTTAAACAAATATTAGTACTCAAACAAAAATTAAAAGAACAGATCTCTAGGTCTATATTTTCATGCATATGGTGGTTTGTGGTTGGTTTTACTCGAGCTTTGTGCATATGTGATTTGTGTATATGTATGTTTGTGTACATTTTATTGTGTGTATTTAATAATAATAATAATAATAATAATAATATTTAGCACCGCGTCTTATTACCCCTTCGGGTTATACACTTTACGTACTAATTACTCTAATGGGTTGGGAATTGGGAAGGTTGAATTAGAGGAAGTGAACCCGCATTCGTGTGGAGGGAAGAGTGGAAAACCATTTAGGAAAAACCACCCCCAGTTCACCCGACCGAGATTCGAACCTCGATCTCCCCGTCCTCAGCAGTCGAGCTCAACACGACCAGCGCGTTAGCCAACTACGCCACCGAGGCGGGTGTATGTATGTATGTTTATATGTGTGTTGTGTGCATGTCTATATTGTTATGTGTGAAGCCCCAGTGGAGAGTTATGGTTATGTGTTTCTATATATTTTCACATTCCATGTCGATCAACTTATCTGACATAGATCGGACACCTGTTCTAGTACCGTGACACACCAACAGCCTTGTAGCTACATTGACTAAACACATTGGGATAACAACAAAGGAGGAAATCTCTCATTTTGGATCACTACATTATGTTACAGGTGGTCACAATGAGTAAAACCCTGGGTGAGCTCGCCGAGCCATCAGCGTTACACGCTAAATTGAAACTTCACCCAGAGCTTGTAGCAAGCTATGACAAAAGAATTGATGATACCAAGGAACTGATAAACACCCATAAACAATGGAACAAACATTGCAATGCATTCTGGGAGTGGATGGTAAGTTTGATTCTATTAAGTAAAATTAACTGTAGTAATTGTTTTTAGTATAAACACTAGCCTTTAAAAAACAACTCGAAGGCAAATGATTTATTTATATTAAGCTACAAAGTCCAGAATGTTATATATATAAAGTGTACCATTGCTACGGCACAATTTAGCCACGAACCTCCGTCACCATTCTACCTATCTGTCTGGGCTCCACACACAACCCCCTACGCTAGTGTGCGCTCCCCGAGTTCTAGACACTACGCAAACCAGAGGAGACGCTTGTCCCCCACCACGGATCTTCCTCCTCACGATTTAGTGCACATGAGTCAATGGGAGGGCGGCTTCTCACTTGTGAACTATGAACACATAGAAGATATTTGTGTCATGTGATTCCTCCCCACCAGTTTTCCCCGCTCAACTAATTTCGAATATAAGTCAGTACCCAGAATTGAACTTTACTCTTTGATGTTGGACCAGTCTTAGGGACTTACTGATAATGTAAGTTGTTGTCATTTTCAATATGTTTCTTTTGAAATTAGAGCTACGTTTAAAACTCTTCTAAATTGTGTAGGGCTTAAGTAGGATTATGTTTACGTTTATTTATATATTTTTTCTATTAAATTTAATTACCTAGGAAATTTTGATGTTTTTGGAACTAGATTTCTTTTGTCTTTTTAATGGATTCCATGATCGAACCATTGGTTAACTCTTTATACTCAGATTTAATACTTGTGGTTAGAGTTAGTCCAAGCACTAACCCAACTTACTGCTTTACATATGTTTCTTGTTTAAGTTTAGAGAGATCAGTAGTGTATAAATGAGAACTAATATTTATTCTCTCATCATGTGTGCCTTCATTTAGTCTGATAGACGCTAGGATTTGCCCGCCTCACAGGAACGTGGATAAGTCATTTTACTGATAATTGTTAGGAACAGAGCGGAGTTCTTCTATATTCTAATGTATATTGATATTTATTGCCCTGAATGACAGTTACTATAATCCATTCACTGTAGGAATTGACTTTTTAAAGGCCTTTTTCCCTACCATAAATCTACTATATAGTAGGATATTGGTAGGAAAAAAGACCTTTCACAGAGTAATTCCTACCGTGAATGGAATATAACTAATCTGTGTTTGATAATTACTATTTAGAAGTCTGAGGCCTTATTTTCTGGAATAAATATTACCTTTCAAATCCACCCATTGTGTATTGTTCACAGTCAATTAAATTTGAATTGTTTACATTTTTACTTACATTTTCTTCTGATAGTAAACTGGCCTTTTGGTCTATCGATAATGTTCATGTCACTCTTTAAATTGGTTTCATGGACTTTCCTAACTCCCGAAACTCTGGGGTCAAATATAAATAAGAACATATTTTTAATTATTACAATTTAAATAATCCAAGGGTAGTTTAACAATGACTAATTTTGAAATATGACAATTTTTATACAAGTTTTTTAACGCTTTTCTTAACATTTACATATTACAAGTGTTTATTGTGATTAAAAAGGTGTCTTTATTTTTCTTAAGGCTAGTTTACAAAAATCCTATTTTTGAATTATTTTTTCCCCTAGCTACAAATATACTTGAGAAAAAAATGTTATGATTGTGTCATACTATTTATAGTACATCATTTCATTTATTAATGGACATTCCTTCTATCACTTTAAACTAAACTGTAGGTGAGCTGGCGGTCTAGGGGTAAGGTGTCAGACTTCTATGCTGGCGGCCGGGGTTCAATCCTCGGTCCCGGCACAGATTTATCTGATCACCAAACCCTTCCTTCACCTCTGACAAGACATCTTGTGAATGTGTGGAATGCCAGGCCTCCACCGTGGTTCGGATTCCACGTTAAACTGTAGGTCCTCCATTTCATCTCACAATCACCCTACCATTACACATTAGCGTAAGTGCGTATAACCCGAACGGGTAGTAAGACGCGGTGATAATAACAATAATAATAACTTTAAACTAAATAAGTTTATGAAGATAAACTTAGGTAAAACAAATCAGATTGATTTCAGGAAACAGTTTTGTCCGAGAAGAGGAAACAAGTGTCACAGAGGTCAAGCAGCGAGGATACAGATAACTTGGTGATCTTGATGAACATGTTGAAATGCACGGTGAAATCTTTGTTGGGGAGTACAAGTGAAATAACGACATCTTCTCATCAAGAAACAGCGTCGGAGGCTTTGGAAAGGTGTCACCTTGATATCACAAGTAAAGAAACAGAATTAAAACTGTGGTTACAGGAATTGCGAGCAACGCTAAACGAGGCAAAGGAAAAACTGAAAGATAAACCAACAACGTTGAAGTATAAAATAGAAGATTTATTACAATGTATGAAAAATCTGTAAATATAAGTTTATTTCATGAGTGTAGGAGTATGAGATTAGACTGATTCGATTAATGGTAAGACAAGAACAATCGCCCAAATTTGATTACATTGATAGTAAAAGATTGTTTTGAAATTATTGGTACAAGTTTTCTAATATTTTTGTTCTTCAAATTTATTGCATTTGTTTCTCAAGATTTCTTTAATTATAATGCCCTTTTCTTCCATCATTCACATTAATTTACAAATATAAATTATCCCGCTTAGTCCGTGACCGAATTTGTTTTTAAAGAAAATTACATCAATAATAAATAGCTCTAGCTGCAATTTTAGTAGTTCACGTATGTAAATGTGATACATAAATCAAAAACAAGATTTGTTTAAAACTTGCAAAAAAAAAAGTCTTAAGAATATTATAAATTAATTGACACACCAAAGATGAAATTGGATTACTTGAATAATATGACTTGCGTTAAACAACAAAATGATTACTTCTTGGGTTTTAATGGTGGGTTTGTTCTTAATTATTAGCTAACTACTATACAATGACTTCATTCAAAATAAAGTTTATTTTCAATTATCAAGTTTTTGCTCCTTTATGTCCAAAAACCAGCCAATTCCAAATTTGTAAATGATTAGCACATTACAGAAAAACAAAAATAATGGGGCACTTAAAAACACACCAAAACCTTAACATTGGAAGCTTTGGTATTGATTCTGGTTCTTCGAGGGTGACCATTTTGGTAAAAGTTATAGTTGTTTACACAATTACAAACACATGTAGACTTTTAGTAATGTTTATTGTTTACACAATTACAAACACATGTAGACTTTTAGTAATGTTTATTTGTAAAGTTGTTAACTGGTCTTCCCTACTCTTTATACGTATGGTATTGACTATTTATCAATTCTGCCAACCTAGCTAGTAATAATTTTCCTAATACACTGCAGCAGTCCAACTGTTTGGATCAAAGTTTGTTTATAAATACTCCACACCTTAATTCAGTCGGTAGCATGGCTTTCTGCTAAGTTAAAGATGCCAGGTCCAATTCCCGGCATGGCCGAAAAGTTTATCATCCCCTTCTCAGTGTTGAATTAATGGTCGGGGGCGGATGTTGTGTCTGTTCTAGATATAACTTAGTTTGTAAGTTGTGTGCAGATCTAATCAGTTGGTCCAGAAAGTGCACATTAAATACCCTAAATAAATTAAATGAGACAAGTTTGTAGTCCAAGTAGTCAATCTGTTGCCATTAGAGAGCAAATATTGAATTACGTTTATTGGTAAAGAGCATGTTTATATTATTTACACATTAGATTCTTAACCTGTAGGTTGTGAGCCAAAAATGGGTTATCATGCCCTCTTTATTGGAGTGTGAATTTGTCAAATGGCTACTTATTTTTTAGTGAGTTGAATACATTAATAACACAATGAATTCAAATTTGTCCAATCTGTAACTTATGCAAGTTTTTTGATATTGGTGATCAGCAGGGCCCGGAAGTTGATGCCCTTAACACACCTCTTAGACGGCTTTTTAAGACTCCTTGAAAGATTGAGGCCGCGTTATAGGGTATACTTTTCTAGCAAGTTTTGATAGGGGGCATCTCCGAGGCGCTATGTTTAATCAGTGCAGTCCTAATTGGGACTTTACTTTCCCCAGTGTAGGATATCTTGTTAGTCGCCCCTACCCTTGACCTTGACGTTCTCGCAGTTGATAGACGAGCTCAACAGTCAAAAGGCTGTCTGTCGCCTAGTATCCTGGCAGGTGTATATTGGAGTAATAGCGCTATATTAGTTATTAGTTAGGCACAAGGGAGCGCGAGTGAGTTTACAGTTTTTATAGTGTTAAATTTTTTTGTCCAAAATAAATCAAATATTTTTCCATTAGCAGCATAGAGTTTAATTTTATTCACATGCTAATATCAACAGATCTTGAATATCTGTCAAGTGTGTCCTGGAATTTCGTCAAAACTTTTTCTCTTTATTTAAAAAGGTTTTGACCCAATTACAGGAGACCCTTGACAGATATTCAAGATCTGTTGATATTAGCATGTGAATAAAACTAAACTCTCAGGGTGTCCAGCCAAACTATATTTTTAAATTCCCTGACTTTTCCAGGTTTTCTAGACCCAATTTACTTTTTCCCAGACCACTATTTATCAATATTACGTATATTACAAAAATAAATTTTTAAGATCACGGATTAAATAGTATGTTTTTTTTTCATAGATACATATACATCCTGAAATTGTGTCACTCAATAAAGGGACTAAACGATTTCTGCCTCCGGGGAAATGGACTATTTTAAGTTAAAAATAGATTTCAGTAAAATTGTATTGAGCCATTAAAAGATTGCCTCGAGCAAGAAAGATATAAAATAGTTGTGGGACAGAGCAAATAATCATGACTCAACTTTGGCTAAAGACACACAAGTCACTTGTTGACCTTGAGAAGTGATATAAGTCTGCTCAACATGGACAATGGTGTGAAAGTGATTACAGCTAGCTATTAACTGGATTCAAAATATGAGGCTTTATATAGACAAAATGTAAAATTTCCAGAAATTTAATAAAATTCCCTGTTTTCCAGGTCGCTGTTATGTTACTACTGGAGAAATATTTGATTTACTTTGGTCAAAAAATTTCAATTATATAAAAACTATAAAAATACTTGCTCTCCCATCGGCCGGACCTTAGAACTAATTGGCTGGTGTACTGAATTATTCTAGCCATACACCAAAAGAGTTTGTTTGGTATGAGCTTTGTTAGATGCCAGGTTCCTCTATTTGTGGGCATTCACTACTCAATGTTGACAATCTGATTTAGTTAATTATATGCTTTTTAATATCGCTTCATAAAGCTCAATGAATATTAATATGAAGCTCAGTGAATCAGACAGCCTGATGTTTATGTGCTAATTAATTCACTAAATGATAGTATTAGATAAAAGGGCTATTTATGATTAGCCTAATTAATTGTACATTATTGCTTACCTTATCTACCACTTGCTCAAGGTTTTGGTATAATAGTGTATACATAGACACTTCATCACGACACCCACCAATGGGTAACTACTTAATTTGTATGTAACATATCGTGTGTCATAAAATATTGTTTGTACTTGTTACTTGTTCTTTCAATTATAACACCCCCCTCCCCCAATAGTGGAAGTGTGTGTCAACAAATGTACTCCATCACTGTCCGAGACAAATCTTTGCTTCCCTCCGGCCTCTGCAGCAGCCATTGGCTTCTCGGAGGTCCACTTGCTTACATCGTACGTGTTTCTTGCCCTGGGAAGTTGTCATCCTGTAAACGCTTCTGCAGTTTGTATTTTTACATTTCATGAAGAATTAAAAGAAGACCAACGACAGTTTCATAAAACTCTTTGTATTTTTTGAACAACGAGTTTTATTGCTAATATATATTAGCGTATTAGTTTAAATAAATTGTGATAATGCTTTGCTAATTACTAGGAGGAAAATAAGATATACTTTCTAAACAAAGGACTTATTGTGTGAACATAGCCCATGTTGTTAATATCACCGTAATACAAATAGTTACATGGTTTGAAAAAGAAACCCTACTAATTTTATATATAATAATAGTAATAATAACAATAATAGAGTTAAGGATTTAGTTGAAACCATAATTTAAGTTTATTTGATGGCCATTATGATATCCACTGGCTAAACTTATTTCATACGTCATTATTATATACATTTATTAATGCAATAGATAAAAATATGTTCAAATGGCGCTAACATTGCTTTAGTCCAGTAACTTCAAACGAAAATCGGGCGTCACTTCCGACAATCTTAAAGTGGGTGGGTCCAATATTGGTTTCCACTTTCATTTTGCCTTTCTAAATAAGTTGTCAAAAGTCCCCATAATTTGAATGTACGCATATAATTTTACCGCGCGTAAAGGGTGTTGAGAACGGTGTTTTCTTATTGTTTTTCGTTAACTTTATGACCGTGATATATATTAACAAGGAAATATTATCGGATACCTATATATAAAAAAGGTGATAGTGTTTTGTGAACTACTGATCTAGTTGTATGTAGGATAGTGTCAATGTTTTTAGAAATATTGTAACTATCTCACATCAGTTGTGCTATCTATATTCAGATGAAACAACTAACAGTACATTTTACTTTCCGAAGATAACTGAAGGTTTTAAATTTTTATTTTAGGCCAAATGACTTTAGTGTAATTAATTTTTAGGCCAAATGACTTTTAGTTTCATTTTTAGGCCAACTGCCGCGTCCCCATAAAAATAACACTTTAAATTTACTAGACATTAGAAAAACCTTAAATAAATAGCAAATTATAAAAAAGTATTTAAATCAGCGAACTTTAATGAAAACTTATGAACGAAGAACTAAAACCAGGTAAAACTATGATACAAATACAAAAAAACATCACTTTAAAGCTACTAAACACACCAATAGACTAAATGGGAATACATAAAAAAACTGAGAAAATAATATTGGGCCAATTATACAGATCTGAACGTTAACAGAGGGGTTAGACCCGTCGCTTAACTTCCCAACATTCATCGGTCTAGTTCCGCTGTCTGTTTCATCCACCGAGTGTACACAATCCCACTTGTCGGGAACTACACGCAATCGTTCCAACCGATGTACGTACACAATAACCCTGCCGGTGTATCCTTCCATTCTTCTCCTCTCACTTGAACACTTTCTTCCTATCTCTTTCTTGACCTCACGCACGAGAGTTATTTTCAAATAAAAAAGCTTGTTTTTCTGATTTTCGTTTGATTATTCACAACTCCCTTGCATATAGATTTAACATAATATGTTGAAAAGTTTTACAATTTGATGGACCCAGAGTCAAAACTAACATTTTCTAAATTCGGGTTGCTAAGTCCCCTCCCCCAAAGGAATCAGAACCAAATTTGAAGGGAGCCACACAGAGTTCTAATTAGTGTTAACTGTGTGACAATTTTCCCTCCCCACACATGCTGTAAACAAACCCTTTTAGATAATTCTTTATCCTACCAAATTAATTATTTCAATATTCATTTACCAGTCCATTGCTAGATATTATTTGAAGTGGTGGACATTTTGCCTACTCAAATGATTTCATATTTGTTAGGTTTCTTTCTTGAAAAAAACCATGTTTATTTTTATTGTTTGTAGAATGCGAGACTTTAAAGAAAGCTGTAATGGCCATGTTGTTACCGGTGCAGTCTCCGTCTTCCTCTTCTTCCCTGCAACACGCAACACATACATGGTCAACCTCTTCCCTGCAACACGCAACACACACATGGTCAACCTCTTCCCTGCAACACGCAATGCACACATGGTCAACTTCTGCCCTGCAACACGCAACGCACACATGGTCAACTTCTGCCCTGCAACATGCAACACACACATGGTCAACCTCTTCCCTGCAACACGCAACACGCAACACACACATGGTCAACCTCTTCCCTGCAACACGCAATGCACACATGGTCAACCTCTTCCCTGCAACACGCAACACACACATGGTCAACTTCTGCCCTGCAACACGCAACACACACATGGTCAACTTCTTCCCTGCAACATGCAACACACACATGGTCAACTTCTTCCCTGCAACACGCAACACACACATGGTCAACTCGAGGGATTTGTTTTGCAATACTAACTAAATATTTGGGGGATATTATACATAATAAATAAGAATATGTGTGTATAGTTTTTCTAAGAAAATAAATCATGTGAGCATAGTGTTTTGATTTCCCCAAACTATGGCATATTTAATCCAGCACAATTTCCTTCCGACAGGAAGTAAAGCCGTCACTCCCGTGTCGACTATGGTATGTAAATGAACCCTGGAAGGTTTGTGAAAATACCTTTCCCTGCAAAACTGGTCTTGCTCAGACATTCTCGTGTGCTGATGTAATCAGTCGGCTCATGAACTGCACGGTAAACACCTCAAATGAATATAACATATTTATGTGCAAGTACGATTGTGTTTTACTATTTATTTAGACATAGACAGTTTGTGGCAGGGAGGGGGAGGGGGGGGGGGAATCAGAAATAAAACAAGGGCTATAGTAGGATTTTGTAGAAAAAATAATCATAAAAACTTATGGATATCGATATCTATCAGAAGTGACAGCTGCATCTCACACGACTTGACGTATGAATGCATGAACTATGTTGTCACTTTTATAGCTGTCAGATATGGTTATTCTTGAAAGATGAACTGTAAATAGGAAATGAGCATTTTTTGAAGCCATTACAAAAATAGTAATAGTTCTAAAATATCAGTGATCAGTAAGTTATTGTTAATTTTATAGTTAATCAAAATCAAGATTTATCCTTGGGGGACCATATAACATGCAACAGAGACAGACAGACAGACAGACAGAGAGAATTGTAAGACAAACTCTTTTAAATCTGAGGGCGCACAAAATCACGAGGTCGGTGTTTCAAAATTACAATAATTTCTCTTTATGAGAAATAACACATTTTCAATATGTAAGGATCTGAAACTGAAGCAATTAAATTTTATGAAACTTTTACATTCATCATTTTCCTCCAACAATCAAAGTTTCGCAGAGAAATATAAAATGTGAAACACGACTTTCCAGAGAATCTTCATTAACAATTCAGGTCATTAAGGATCGATAAACGATCAGACTTGACTCTAGAATACTGGTCCCTTAACATATCACAACACATATTCAGACTGCACACACACTTGCACGGAGACAAACATACAGGGAATAGGACTTTAAAATCACGAGATTACTGGATATTTCTCTTTGTTTAGTTTTTTAAACAATTACTGTAAAAATTAAAAAACTAAACACTCACACTCTTCATGTTGCGTATCCAATTTTGTACATCCTTAGCAATGAAAGATTCCTAGAATAACAAAGCACCCAGAATTATGAATACCAGAAAGGACCTGGTCCCATCAGATTTGTCAAGTCGACATCTTCCTGCATCAAATCTGAACATGGTCGCCCATTCTTCAATCTGGACAAGTGTGCTGAAGAAAGTTTGACTCTCTCACTTCCACTGTGTGTGTGTGTGTGTGTGTGTGTGTGTGCGCGCGCGCCAGAAGCTTCACCTCGCAGAGCAAGTCGAAAAACTATGCTCTGATATAACAAACATTGGCTGTTGTGTAATACTCCTAACAAACATTGACACTGTTGAAATTTCTTTTAAATTAAACGAAAATAAGACGATTCACAATTTTGGGGAAACCAAATTTGGAAAAATAAAATCTCATCTTATATTTAGCCAAACACAGTATTTAAAAAAACAACTGATTTTGTCATGTTTTTCCCAATGTTCTAATGAATGCAGAACTCTCTCAAAGGAGGAGAAATTAATATATTAATTAAAACCCCCCACCCTCCTTTCCAAATAATAAAGCGATTAAAAAATCCAGCTTTCTTACACTATATTTTAAACATCTGGCTCTAAATATGTTTTTTGCAAGGTCAAAGTAGAACATGTGTGGTTGTTGCGTTGTGATATGAGAATTACAATGAAGATGAGTCAAGAAACTTCTAGAGAAAAATAAGAACTCTTTTACTTATATTTGGAATCCAAGACATTTAAAACTTTATAGGAAGAAATGTGATATGCATCAAATTGATGTACTATGACTCTATGAGTATTATATTTGGAAGAAGGTACAGGAAAGGTGGATAGAAACATATAAAAGGGATGAACACAAAATGGCCTTTACAATGGAAAGAAGAACACAGTTCACACTTTACACTGCTGCCAATGGACAAAGAGGTAATGGTTGTCTCTTAAAGAAAATTGATCGTCACCGCCCAATCCCCCCACCTAGGTTTCATTCTATCGGAACTCATCAGGGAGGAGTGTGAAACGCGCAACGCAACTTCCTAAAAGAGAAAACCAAAAAAACAAAAGGAGAGAAAAAGGAAAATGGTAAAGAATCAGAAGAGGTTTTCCTTATCGAGTTATATTATTATATATTCGCATCCAATGTCCTTTTCCTGTGTTTGTCCTTTATGTTATGTTATACCTTATACATGTTCCTTTCTATGTGTCCTATCATTCTTTACCATTTTCCTTTTTCTCTCCTTTTGTTTTTTGTGTTTCTTCTTTTAGGAAGTTGCGTTGCGCGTTTCACACTCCTCCCTGATAAGTTCCGATAGAATGAAACCTAGGTCGGGGGATTGGGCGGTGACGATCAATTTTCTTTAAGAGACAACCATTACCTCTTTGTCCATTGGCAGCAGTGTAAAGTGTGAACTGTGTTCTTCTTTCCATTCTAAAGGCCATTTTGTGTTTGTCCCTCTTTTATAAGTTTCTATCCACCTTTCCTGGACCTTCTTACAAATATGACTCTGAGTGAGAGCAGTGACATTAGCGAGATCTGAATCTGCTGCTGCTTTAGTTCGACAGAGAGAGGAGCACATGGTTTTAGTGATGTTAGTGTCGTGTGATTGACAGTGTAACCCTCAGTGATAGTGATGTGTCTGCAGCACAGCTTTATTAATGTCTGGTGTGAGGCTATTTTATAATTAATATGTCGATTCCTAGTATTGAAAGTAATTGTATTATTACCACTCCACTTTAGCGGCGTTCTCTTGAAGGAGTCTGTCTGCGGTGGACCAACTGAACCTCACCAGTTGAGGGAAACCAAACACTAGGTCAATATTCTTCGATAAGAATGTTTTGGTCACTGGATCTGCGAACAACGTATCATTTTATAGATCTCAAGTCATGCCAAATAACAAACTAGTATTCTGGAGTTACTCAAAATAATGTTGAATAATTAGAAGTTTTAAATATGTTTGAATAATGAGATAGTATCAATATTTAATATAGGCACGCAATGCTTTCAGCGCATCTAGAGTTTCTAGTGTAACCGTCCCAAGGATAAATTTAACTGAAGGAGAAACTTTAAAATGTGAGGTATTTTTCTATTTCACAAATACAAAAAGTTCTACTGTGAGCATACATTATTATCAGCGTTGGGCCAATCACCGCTGACGATCACCGATGACGATCATTTGGTTTATTTTCTTAACAATATTACATAACTAATATACAATACAACAAACATACATTTTTGAATATACACAAAAAAAATTTATTTATTAAATTTTTATCAAAAAAATTAATAAATATAAATAAATCATCATAATAAAACATTTAAGCATGTTATGTCAGCTATTTTAAAAGATATTTGAGTTTCTTTGTGCGCCCTTTCTTCCATCGACCCGTGCTTCACAAACTTGTTATTCACAAGGACATAAAATAATATTGTGTAAATACTTCTCCACTTCAACATTTACACAATCCATTGGATCTTGTTCGAAAGCAAAAAAAGTCACATATTGTTAATTATATAATAAGTAAGGGTTCAAGTTTCGATACATTTCTTCCGAAACGAGCGCACAAACTGCGAGAATGCAACCGATTAAAATTAAAAGTAATCACATTTAACAAGCTAATAAAATAAAATTAACATGTTCACACTTTGACTACCAAAAACTTCGTTCATTAATTTTTTGAAAAATAACTTATTCCAAAGTCCAATGAGAGTAAGATCCTAGACCGTAAAATAAATATAGTATATAAAAATATACTGAGAACGTCTCCAAATTACATTTAGACCAAATTTTATTTAAAATAGCTATGTTTGATATGAGCAGGAATGTTTATTTTTGTTTATTATAATAGTGGATTCAAAATTCGGTGGACAGTAGTTTTCATGTACTCTGAATATTAACACTTATTATTACAACGTGTAGTGATAAGGGCTAATGTCATAAAACTTTGTGTACGGAGAAGAATGTGGTTTTTATTTGAAAATAATGTATCACTAGAGTAATACTCTCAATGTAGTAAGTAGGGACCAACTATATTTATTCACACAGCAGTTAGGACTTTGTGAGTATTTTAGTTACTTAATATATTAAGATGTTTATATTTAACTAGGCAAATCTTCATAATTGGACATTGGCCCTTCTTATCCCATTGCACATGGTATTAATGTTTCTTTGACTCAAGGTCACAGAGATTAGCTTCACCCTCCACTGCCGCCTGCATTCCGATACAGCAGGTTAGCCAACGCTTGCAAAACGATACTAGCTGATAAATGGGTAATGATCATACTAACGGCCCCTATTATCAACTAAGACAACTATTTGTAGAAGGAAAAGTTGTATTTAAAACCACATATTTTTACTAAAGTGTTGACTTGCGAGTCGAGTCGTTAGAGCTCAATATCGTCGTGAATATTGAAGACAACCCCGATTTAAAAATACGCTAAAAGGAAAATAAATGAATTGATTAGTAATTTTTGTTTTCCCATTTAAAATGCATTGAAGTGGAAACATTTTTACGAAAATATTTCAATAACTATTTTTAGCATGATTTGAAAATTCCATAAGAATTATGAAAGATGCCCAGATATGTTACTAAAATAAATAAAAAACAACAATGTTTAACCATTAAATATTTTTTGTTTAGAACCGTGCATTTATGGGTAGTCTCATCCTTAACTCTCGATGCCACAATAAGCGGGGTAGTGTGATACTTAAGGGGTGATATTATTCCTACCAAACAAATAACTCCTGTTACTGCACATCAAGGATTTAGAAAACTCTAGTCTGGAATCCTTCTGTGTGTGTGTGTTAATTTATAAACACTATTATTTAGTATACCTATATCTAAAAGAATTCATCTTATATGATATCACTTTTTTTTTTAATTTAATGATCATTTTAAAATAGCTCTGAGTAAATAATAATGGATATTATTTGTTAAATATTATTGTGGGAACCTAGAATTACAAAAGTATTTATTTGTTTCGAAAGCATATGATGTTTGCCATTCTACCCCATCTGTTGGATGGGTTGTATTACACAATCAATAGTTTTAAAACGACAACACCGATGTTGGGAATCATTTCATTTGATTACCGTTAGGATAACCACTTCCGTATCCTTCCTCGGAGACTTGGAGCTGTTCTGGAAATGTCCAGACATTCAGTGCTTCATCTCTGGAGACTTTAGCACAAATACTGGCAGCACTCACAATTGGATAGATGGAGTCAGCTTTCTTGGCTACTGTGATCTTCAAATGAGGGAATATTTCAAGCAATTTATTCTGTAAACAAACATACAAGTTAACACTTAGAAGGGTAAAAACCAACCTTTACTTATTAACTTGAAAAATAATAGTTGCATAGGGCCTATACTGTTTATATTATTATTATTATTAGCACCGCGTCTTACTACCCGTTCGGGCTATACGCACTTACGCTAATGTGTAATGGTATGGTGATTGTGAGATGAAATGAAGGACCTACAGTTTAACGTGGAATCCGAACCACGGTGGAGGCCTGGCATTCCCCACATTCACAAGATGTCTTGTCAGAGGTGAAGGAAGGGTTTGGCAATCAGATAAATCTGTGCCAGGACCGAGGATTGAACTCCGGCCGCCAGCATAGAAGTCTGACACCTTACCCCTAGACCGCGGAAGTCTGAGAAATTTTTAAAACGGACCTTCATCAAAAGTAATTGGTGACCCCTGTCTTATAGTGTACTAGTGATTTTAGAGTAGATCTTATAGTATACTAGTGATGTTAGAGTAGATCTTATAGTATACTAGTGATGTTAGAGTAGATCTTATAGTGTACTAAGTGATGGTCACTGCTGTACAAGCTAACTCTACAACATAATACCTGGTATTTCTCAGAAGGGCCGACAGTGTCTACATAAACTTCAGTCACATTTACTCCAGTCTCAAGCGCTTTCTTGATCAATAGTACAGTTGAATCTTGAGCAACTTGATTTAAAGAGTACTTTTGTCTAGAAACAATAGAGCAAACCACAATTGAATAAATTTTGCTTTAATATCATTACTGTTTTTGTTTTTAATTAACTAGTAACCAAAACTAGTTCAATTTCCTACTTAATGAAATATTACAGCACCAGGCATACTAGGGAACTCACAAAGAAAAGAAAAAATAATTCCGCACCTCTTTAGCATAGCGTTACATATACTATTTGGAGCGATCGCTTCAATAATCCAACCCAAACTTTCAGTTTCTTGGCATATTTTGGTGAAAATATCCTTTCTTTTTTCCTCTGTCAAAGTTTTCGAGTCCGCACATCCTAGATCTTTAAGGAGTTCTTGTTTACTTATTGGACAGTAGCATATTCCATACACCATCGGACCTTGATAGGAAGAGATACACATTGGAATTAGAAATAGACAATTATTGTTCACCTTACTCCATCTTGTATCGTGCATTTAGTTGACAGTAAACATTTACACTTTTACTGACCTCAAATATCTGAACTGAAAACAGACAAAAGACATCAAATAATCTAAAGTATGAAATAAGTTTACTTACCTATTAATTTTTTGTAGAGTAATGTAATTTATATTTTAAACTAAATATTGACATAATCTGGTGAGAAACCTCCCATACAATACACACACAAGGTAATTCAAACAATGAGTGGTTCTAAAAGAGTGATTTGATTGAATATAAATACAAGATACCGAGATATTCCCGACATAGCCTGCCTAAAGGACTGTGTTGAGCTAGAACAGCGGTTCTCAAGATTGAATATAAATACAAGATACCGAGATATTCCCGACATAGCCTGCCTAAAGGACTGTGTTGAGCTAGAAAAACGGTTCTCAAACTTTCTTTTTTAGATTGTACCCCTCGGCCACGACTAAAAGTTTAATGTACCCTCAAGGGAAAAAAAAATCCAAATGACAGGCTTTAAAAAAAATGACCATATGGTAAATTATTGATTTATTCAATATATTGGGAAAACCCGCCTCAGTGGCGTAGTTGGCTAACGTGCTTGTCGTGTAGAGCTCGACCGCAGAGGACGGGGAGATCGAGGTTCGAATCTCGGTCGGGTGAACTGAGGGTGGAGCTTTTTAGAAATAATCCTACTGTTATAGCGTTAACATTATCTCTTATTGAGAATCGTTATGATCAGTTAAAAAAAACAACAACATAAGTTTACTTTAAAAGTCTGTAGGAAAGTGTTATACATTTTCTCGACAAATTCATTGAAAAATAAAGTGGAAAAGTAAACTTAAGCAAAATATTTTCAAATCAAAATTTTTAATTGTAATTCTGGAGCTGATATGTTATGAATCCCAAAGTTTTTCAGTGGGAGGGTCGTGGCTGCCTGGCTTGGCACTATTGTTGATGTCTGGTTGTCGAGTTGAAACTTTCAAGCGGAGGTCCGGCTCTTCTGAGAAGAACACCGGCTGCGCTATCTTGTTACTGTCGGTGTCTATAATACGAGATCCCAATTCACTAAACCGGGTCCTTCCTAGCAGCGGTGGGCCATCCGACTCCACCACAAAAAATTTAAGGTTCAGAAAAATGTGTTCATTATGTTCGACCTTGACAGTGGTGGTACCTAACAGTAGAGATTTTTCCTTGAAATACGAAACAAAGTTTTTGGAAGTTGGAGTTGGCACTAAATTAGGGAACTTTTCACTAAAAGGTACTAACTATTATGCTTAAACCCCCGGTATCAAAGTGAAATTTAATGCTTTCATTGTTAATCTTCAGAACAATATGATAGCTTAGTCTCTATTCTTCCGCCTCATTAATCTTGTACAACTTCCACTATCATCTTTGATATCTACAAATAGAAAGTATGCATTTTTTTAAATTTTCCTTTTAAAATAAGACTGGTTTTTATTTATGTAAGATAATGAAACAACACCAAGTAAACTATCATAACTAGGATCCCCACAAAACATAACATATTAAAGTGGCACAGTAGTTACTCAGGGTCCCCACACAGAACCATCAACATTTCTGACTTTTCAAGGACGCTCTACAATCCCTCCAGAACAAGTATATAAAGTAATCATGGCAAGATGCAAGCTCACAACTCCCTACACCTGCAACTTTACCCAGAGTTTATTATTTTTAAATGTACTCCACGACACAACAAGTTATTCAATAATTATTATTACTAATGGGTTAGAAATTGGGAAGGTTGAATTTAGAGAAAGTGAATCTACATTTGCATGGAGGAAGATTGGAAAACCATTTGGGAATACACACTCCCCCCTCCCAGCTCCCACGACCGAGATTCAAACCTCAATCTCCCTGTCCTCGGAAGTCTATATTCCATTCACGATAGGTTTTTACCTGGATGACAGTTCGAAAATCATATGTTTAGGTTTTGGGTCGCCAACACTTGTAAAAGATCAGAGTTTTGTTATAAATGTAAATATCTTTAATTACCTGTTATATATTACATTTAAAATAACGTAAACTTATGTTTTCTGACACTGTTTCATAACTTTTAATAATTTCTTTCTATCCAACTCGAAACAATATTTTAAACATAATTAAAAGTACTTATTCTTCGTTTTAGAACGTTATTAATTATGTGTAATATAGTGCACACATCAATACCTTTTAATACAGGCATCGTATTTACTTGGAAAAGAGAACATTGTTGTCATTTTTTTACATACAATACATGATTTTATGATTATTTTATCATATTTTGAGATATTTAACTGAATAAAATATTTTCATCAACTGCGTGTCGCATCATTGTAAACAACTTGTTTACCGTTATGTTCAATTATATGGTTTAGATTCGTCAGTCGCCATTTTGAGGCTATGTTCGTTAGAAGTTTTTGTGAAAGTGGTGTTAATATTTTTTTAAGGGGAATAAAACTATAAATAAACTTTGTGTCCGACCTAAAATAAATATATAAATAATATTGTACTAAATTACTGTGGTTAACTATCACATTAATATATTACCATCTGTTTTCATTACAGTCATCCAAAGTGATAGATGTCAGCTGTTGGCGTAGGGATATATTAGGGATTACTTCTAGTAACATTTCGAGCTGTCATCCAGGTAAACTTAGCTCGTGAATGACTTATAGCTCAACAAGAAACTAGCACGTTAGCTAACTACACCACCGAGGCGGGTATTATTCACATAATTAAAACATAGCATAAACTCATTTGTGAAATGTGGGTCCCCCCTTCACAGTAATGAATTAACGGGCGGGGGCTGGATGTTGTGTCTGTTCTAGATGTAAGGTAGTTTATACGTCGTGTTCTGATCTAATCAGTCGGTTTAGAAAGTGCACGTTAAGGACCCCAACTCTCACTGTTCATATTGTGTATGATAGTTCGTGTTACGTAAATTACAAAACAAAAATAAGATTTATAAAAATGTCAATAAAACAAACTATTTTTATAATGAATAATTCAGTAGCTTGATATTGATAAACATTTAAAGGGATTCAGACACCTTTTGAATTCCCTCAGATATCTTTGAAATTTCATCTACTGACTTATTCCTGTTTGCTTCTGATTTACTGACCTGTTTAAAAAAAAAAAGGGAGAAAATGGAATTTCCAGGACAACCAAAAATTATCCCAAAGATTGGAAAATAGGAAATTCCATAACATTTCCAGGCCCAGAAGACAAATTTTAAAATTCCAGGTTTTCCATGACGCGTGGTAGGAAACCTGATATTTTGCCAGGAAAGAATTAATCTTAAAGCGGCATTAATAATTATTCTTTACTATTTATATTATGGTTCTTACCCGGCTAACTTAACCTAACCTTTCACGTGCAAATGAATTAAAATGTTTATTAATAGGGCTAGGATTTTTTATACCCAAAAAATGCATTTATTACAAACAAAACTAAAAATGTACCCTTTAAAATTAAAATAAAACCTTTAAAATGAAAAATTACAATTAAAATCTACATTATTTTTTAATTTCCTTGCAAAATTAATTAAAAAGATAGTCGGTGCATAAAATAAAAATAAAATAATCTAAAAAAAATATCATTTAGTTGTTTGATTGTTTCTGTGTCAACAGAAATATTTTTTTACTAACCAATTTTACTAAATTTACCTATAAAAACAAAATAAAAAAGAGCTGAGATAAACTATATTTTTTAACAGTTTTATACAGTTTTTTTTACAATTTCTGTGCCAAACTGAAAGTCTCTAATCAAAATATGTACTGTATAAAATAAAACGGGGGAGGGGTGGTAAGTATTCTAACCGCCGCGGTGGCACCACCGTTTGTTAAGATGTGTGTACACAATTTCTAAACAGTACCAGTCTCGCATCTGGCATACGAGGAAAACTATACAAAAAATGAACTCAACACCACCACCACCACTACCACCAGTTCCATTAGGTACCAGTTTGACTTCAACATGTCAAGAGTTTGGTTTCACTTTACATACCGACAGATAGGAACCAAACAATGTCATCATATTTACAGAGAAACAGCTAGTCTCAAGTACCTACACGAGTGGTGATATTGTGGTTGTTCAGAGATTGAGCCCCACGTGGCCCCAATATTTAGTTCCCCTGTCCCCAGGTAAGAGGCTCTCTCTCAAACCATGCTATAACCAGGACCTATCCACAATTTTCAAATAATAATAAAATCAATAAAATATAACTTTGAGGATCTCAGTTTTGATCAATGTGTGAGACAATACTTCTTGTACTTTCGTTTTAAGATCCAAGTTATCCAGAGATTTAGGTGATACGTTTTTGACTTTATAACTATCTAAGATGTACAAACTTAGTATTAGTAGGCCCCTATCGATGAATTATCAGTGTTATTGTAGTATGTAGGCCCTACAAATAAGAGCTTTTCTATTGTAGGGCTTAGCCTATAAGACAACGAAAACAACCTGTAATGATACAGCTGATCCTACTATCCCTAAGTAAACAAAAAAACAAGTCATATCTTTATATCTACTCCCAGCAGGTTTTTGATGATAAACATTCCAAGCCTATACACTATTTTGATTTGTCCAGGAAATGTTGTGATTATATTAAGATATCGAGATACTAACCTAACACAGGTCCTCTTCCAGCTTCGTCCACTCCTAAAATGCACGGTTCTTCAACACAAACACGAGGAACATTAGATGATATCATTAAATTACTTGAATTATCATGACTTGAAAATTTAAGGCTCAAAGTAGATTCAAGAAATGTGTTTTTATGTTCACTTTCTGACGTCATTTTGAGATATAATCAATATATGAATAGTTTTAAAAGTTGTAATATCTATTTGATTTAGTGACTAAAGAAAATAATACAAATAGTTGAAACTTGAAACACGAAAAAAATGATAAAATTGTGTGATATTATTTCCCGCCTCTTTAGCTAAACAGCTTAACCAACAAACGAAATCCAATTTTATTTCTTTACAAATAGTAGAAATGAACTAGAGTAGGTCGATTTTTTGTATCAGTGGTGGACGGAGGTGTTTTGCTGTGGTATTAAAGACCGTGACGTCTATCAGTGTTGTTGTATATAGGGTGGAATCCGGAGACGAGTGCGATGTTGATTCGGCTATGACAGAACTATACTAAAACATTAGACAAAATTCTCAAACCAGCAGCATAGGTTTAAAATCGGGTCGTTCAAGATCACCATCTAATAATCAAATTATGACGAAAGAGAAATCTAGCGTAGGGGGTGTTGTGGTCAAACCAACGGGACAGGCATCAGCCAAAGTTCCCAAAGTAGCTAATGCCAAGGAGAGTCAAATTGGGGCAATTGTATCAGATGACAGTATAGTAGTCGAAATAGAGAATGTATTTAATTCTACTAATCCAGGGCCGTATAAAATTACATTTTAAAATTCATCAGAATTAAATATTCAGAATTTAAATCCAATGAAAATAGGAAAGGGATTAATTCCTAAGTACAAGAGTGTAGTTAACTTTGTTCTGGCAGGGAAAAACCAAATTGTTGTGGAATTGTTATGTATTAAGGAAGATAATAGTCTTATGGCAGATAGGGAACTGCATTATCTTTTGAAGGTCTCAGTTAACCTGGTGGGTCGTATTGAGCATAGGGTAGGAGTTATTCATAATATTCCACTAGAGTTTTCGGAGGAATTTATTAAGGAAGAGTTAGAGAGAGAAAGTGAATCTTCAATATTGCAGGCACGACGTTTCAACAGGTGCAATCCTGATACACCTGAGCGGTTTGATCTCTCTGGTACAGTATCAGTAACTTTCGTGGGCAAAGAGCTACCATCTTATGTTGTCATGTGTTTCTCTAGGGTGGAGGTCAAGCCTTATGATTATCCAGTTACGCAATGTCACAATTGTTTACGTTTTGCACATCTCGCTGTCAACTGTCGTAGTGGGGGGCATAGGTACACAAAGTGTGTAGGTGTTCATCTCATATAAGAATGTCTACAAGGAACCCCAAAATGTGTTCATTGTGAGGAG
>CABFVX010007064.1:0-11630 GCA_902151425.1 Timema shepardi
CGAAGGAACTTGCCAGATAACACACTATAGAAACCAGCCCGGTCGCCTCGAAGGAACTGGCCAGATAACACACTATGGAAACCAGCCCGGTCGCCTCGAAAGAACTGGCCACATAGCAAACTATGGAAACCAGTCCGGTCACCTAGAAGGAACTGGCCAGATAACGCACTATAGAAACCAGTCTGGTCACCTCGAAGGAACTGGCCAGATAGCACACTATGGAAACCAGTCTGGTCACCTCGAAGAAACTGGCCACATAGCACACTATGGAAACCAGTCCGGTCACCTAGAAGGAACTGGCCACATAGCACACTATGGAAACCAGTCCGGTCACCTAGAAGGAACTGGCCAGATAGCAAACTATGGAAACCAGTCTGGTCACCTCGAAGAAACTGGCCACATAGCACACTATGGAAACCAGTCTGGTCACCTCGAAGAAACTGGCCACATAGCACACTATGGAAACCAGTCCGGTCGCAGACACAAGACGAGAAACGCTCCGAGGGAATTCTACCTTTAAAAGCACTAATTATAAATCACATTCCATATATAGTTATTAAACTAAAAACATTTATCTCGCAAAACGCTTGTTATTTAAAATAGCTATAGATACATTTAAATCAAAATTAACCATCTATAACAATTTTAAAGGCCTAATTATTTTCTTTATAATTATTAGAGCTTTAGTTAACTAATTATCTCACACATATTACTATAGATTTAGCTCCAAACAAGAAACTAAGGAAGTCTTAGTATATTATTATAACCATGAACAAATTATTATTAAAGATTGTGTATATTTATTCTGTGATTATGTCTTCACCTTCGTGTCGATATTTTGGGATCTTTCTCTATTATGAAGAGTTCACTGCACATGTCTTGCCTTTACGTCTCCTGCGGTGGATTGCATTACTATTTATCCAGTTTATATAAGAGGCGACCCGGGTGTAAAACGTCCCTGGCTGATTACTCACGCCACATGGATTACTAACACCGCCTGATATAATACCTATTAAATAACCCTGGTATATCAGCGGACCGCCCGCGTCACCCTAGAACATCACAAGGACGATTAGAATGTTAGCATTTGTGCTCCTTCTGTCTAAGTTTCATGTAAGCATATTTAAATACAGTGGAAACCGGTTAGTTATACAATAATTAATTTGAAAGATTTGCCGGTTCGAAACGACCATTATTCCCCATGACATTCTTATACAATTAAATGGTAAAAATAATAGCAGTTAATTAAAATTTTAGCTGAGGGCGTGGAGATTGAGGTTCGAATCTCTGTCAGGTGTACTTGGGGTGGTTTTTCCTAAAATGTTTTCCCGCTCTCTTTCACCACGCCACGCAAATGCGGTTTCATTTAATATAAATTCAACCTTCCCATTCTCTAGCCCATTAGCGTAGTTAGTACTTAAGCGTATAACCCGAACGGGTAGTAAGATTCTGGGATACAATTTTTTTTTAAAAAATATTATTTTAGAAGGAAATATTTGGATAGTCCAAAGACCATAGCTGTTGATTTTTTTTTGAGATCTACTAATTTTAAATCAAACTTAACAATCTTGATTGAATAATGTCTAATAGTTATTGACATATTAATAGTACAATACAACTATTAGTGTATGCAGATGATTTAGCTTTGTTAGGTAATAGTAAAGAAGCTGTTGCAAGGAAATAGGTTTAGAAGTGAACGTTGAAAAGACTAAGTATATGATGACACAGAGAACACAGATTGAGGGCGATAATATATATATTAAATCAAACAACATATCATTTGATAGGGTTAATGAATTCAAATATTTAAGAACAATTTTAACTATGGTCTAGCGATAGCGATAACTAGAGTGTAAATTAAGAAAAATAATACAGTTATTACTCAGTAAGTTGTTGGCGTCTCTAATGCTGTCAGGAAATGTAAAATTCAAAATATGCAAAGCCATAGCTTTACCGGTTCTCGATGGGTGCGAAACATTGCCTCTCACCTTAAATGACGGAAGTAGATTTAAGGTGTTTGAAAACAAGGTGCTTAGGAAGATATTTGGTCCAAAAATGGATGAAGATAGTAAGGATTGGAGGAGGCTACACAATTATGAGCTGCATACCCTGTACTCATCACCAGACATTGTTAGGGTAGTAAAATCTCGCAGGCTACGGTGGGCAGGCCATGCGGCGCAAATGTTAGTATTTAGAACACCGTTCAAGGTGTTGAATAGCAAACCCGATGGGAAAAAACCACCGGGAAGACCCAGACGCAGGTGGTAGGATAACATTTTGATAGACCTGAGAAATATGGGGTGTAATGAGATAGACTGGATAGAATTATCTCAAGATAGGGATAAGCGGCGTACTTTTGTGAGTGCGGTAATTACAATTTGAGTTCCTAATTCCGCTGAGTAAATAAGTAAGGCTACGATTGAGTAGTTTATGTTTTTGCTGCTCAGTGATAAGAAATTCCATGGTAAAAAAACACTTGTTCAGTTAAAAAAGTAGGTAACGGATGCTATGAAGAACTCGCTTTATAAGATTAAAATCTCAAGGACAATCTAGTGGAAAACCTGGTATACGATTAGGCCTACGCTCAAATCTGAAATTTTCTTCATTCTTCAATTGTCAATATAGAAGTTGGAATCAGAATAAGTATTTATTTTATTTTTAAAACAATTATTTTTCACTTTTGTTGAAAATTTTGAAATATTGTGAAACGGTTTCACTGGTCTGAATCCCACCGTCTTCTAAAGTGTAACACAGAAAATAGAACCACACTGGTTTTTAAATGTATTAGGGTCATTCTGTGTGAAATCAACACATTAAAGCATCATTTCATACCTGATTTCCTTGGATTTTTAATAAACTAATCTAATGTATTCTATCAACTTAGTTAGAAATAATTTCTTGTGAAGTTTAAATTTTGTATATTTATATTTTTAGAGATATGTACAACCAAATTTACCAGAGTCGGTGGCCGCTTGGTGTAAGGTGCTACAATCGACATAAGCTACACAGCAATGATGAATAGATCAAGGTTCGAATCTCGGTCGGAAGAATTGAGGGTAGAATTTTCACTCTCCCTCCATGGAAATACTGGTACAATTCCTCTAATACGTAATAGCACGAACGTAAAGTAAGAAGCGGTGTTAATTTTTTTTGGGATGAAATTGAATAAAAGTAAAAAATATTTTGTTAATACAATTAATACGTAGATCTGATGTCGTCTTCTAAATAAATAAAATAGCTCAGCGTTAACCGTCCTTGATGAAACCATTAGTCAAAACAGCTAATATTTGGTTGACTGACCGTTGGAGCCATATCTGGAAATATTGTGGTTGGCTTGTCTGGGAATGGAGTGGGGACTATCATTTCAGGAGCAAAATGTATATATTTAACGTACGATTAAATAATAGGGTTACATTGTTTTATAATCACTCATCAAACTAATTTTGTTTCGCCCATTTTTATGAATATAATTTCTACTGACACATCAAAAACCCATTAATAATTTCAAATCCATTTTAAAATTTTATTTTAATTTTATTTATATAAATTCATGTTGTAATTTGTTTGAGATCTTTGCAATATTATTTAAATAATTTACAAATCAGTGAAACAAAAACCTTTAAAAATATTATTTACAAATAAACCCATTCTGGTTATACGCTTGTATACTAATAAAGCTAATGGATTAGGGATGGGGCAGGTTGAATTTAGGGTAATTGCACCCGAATTTTTGGGAGAGAGGGAGAGAGAGAGTGAAAAAAACCATTCTGAAAAATTCACCCTCAATGGACCTGACCAGGATCGAATAATGATGCTCTCTCCGACATCGGTAGTAAAGTCTATTGCGAAAGGCGCTTTAGACCATGAGGCCACTAAAGCGATACATATATTCTTATTGATATTATTAATACTTACCATACAACTTCCACCAATTATATTTCTGCGGCCAGTGCAAATCATTTGGTCAGTTATGGTATATTCACCACTCCAGAAATTTCTACACTCGTAAAGTGGCCAGACTTCTACGTCAATTCTCATTAATTCCTGACTTTGTGCCTAGGTACATAAAAACATATAAAAACAGGTTAAGCTCAATTTTAAACTTTAGTAAATGTTATTTATTATTATTTCTTCTATACGAATGAAAAATATCTAGAATAATGATGAGTTTTTAAATGTTGGTTTTGTGTTAATTTAGATAAGGAACCATTTAACAGGTTTTGACGAAACTTTTCAAGAAATGTATTACATCGTTCTAAATAGAATTTCGATATTCTTCTTTGAATAAATATTTTACATTTTGCACGCTCTTTTTTCCCCCGTGACCATTTGGTGTGACATGGCCGCTAGTGCGCGGGTGTTCTTAGACTTCACAAGACGTTTAGGTGCCATATCCTGCTTTGCTTTCCGGTGAACTCCATAAAACTGAGATATAAACATTAACATTCCCAAAACTAAAACTTGATACAATCGTAAACACTATACTCAGACAATAAGATAGTTTAACATAATTTCGAATTTTTTTGTCAATCGCTGTTTTCTTGGACAGTTATTACTTCGTTTGAAACAAGAGTCCTTTCTCATGTTTACTAAGTTACTAGCTCTCTAAATAATTATAAGCATTTAGTGCTAACAGATGTGCGCTGAGTAGCTAATTAGTTGCTTAACTTCTTATTACGATTTTAATAGCCTCATAGTACAAATAACCCCCCGCCCGGACAGTTATACTAACATGCACACACACATCAATATACAAGGTCAAGGGATAATTGTTATTTTAGAGTTTATTACGCTACTTTATTTGTTCACTTACTTCAACGTATGGATCAGTTCTTCCCCAACCAACCACTGTAACTCTACTGCCATCCGGAACATAGCGTCGAGGATAGATGGCAATAGGTTGTATTTTCCTATTAAACTGGAACGCTCGATCAACCTGAACATAACATCTATTCATGTAACAACATATTCATAAATATCTATATATTACGATGCATTAAGAAGTTTTAAACTTCAATCTCTCAATAATATTGCATATTCTTACTAATCCATTTAAAAACATGTGTTGATATGTGTTGATAGTCTATGTTAAGTGTCGTTTCGATGACAAATTTTATTAATCGCCGCTGTTAGTCATTGAAGGAAATAAACATTTGAAATAATTATTCATTGAATTGATCATTGAGGTGGAATGGAAGGGTACGCCACTGTTTTTACAGTTTTTTTTGGCATAACATTTGTTTGGGTCAAAATAAAACAAATATTGTTCCAGTAAAAACATACCAGAGTTTAATTTTACTCACACAGTGACTACAACATTTCTTGAATATCTGTTAACGGTGTTCTAGAATTTAAAGACAACTTTCTCCCTTCATTAAAAAAGTTTGTTAGGTAATGCCGCCATGCTCATCATAGGTTTTCAGTAACTGTTGATATCGATATCAGCATGCAAAGAAAATTAAACTCAATGATGGCACTGAAGCAATATTTAATTTATTCTGTAAAAAAAAAAGTTTTGCCATAAAAACTGCAAAAACACTGGGCTTTTCTAGCGTCCCCTTACATTCCACCTTGAGGCTGTCAAATATGATCTTTGATTGGTTTCAATAACGAAGAATTCTTTATGTTGAAATATTTTCTGCAAGTTTATGCACATGGAAGCCATTATCTGTTGCTGTTATTCTCTTATCGGAAATACATTAAATCCTAGTGAATGCATACATGAATACTTCTATAGCAATCTCAATCAATTAAAAATTAAATATACACTAATACCGACATTACATATCCAATAATATTAATCTTAGGAAGTTTCAGATTTCCTGAATTATTACCGTTTGGGAAACTGCATATCTAAGTTCCCCTTGAATATGGATCGATTGAGTAGAGTTTTCACACTTTTATAAACAAAGTCTATTAACCCAGGACTTCCGACCAATAGCTTTCAAAGATTTCATGATATTTACAAAAACAACAATTTTTAAAATAATTACTCAATGTTTCTCCCAATCAATTAAGAGTACCCTTTTGGTTCGAATTTGGGTCGTGCAAAACGGGTTGATTTTGATCGGTTTTAAGTTAATAACCACATCTGTTTCAGGGGCTAATAGCTTCATTTTTGTTTGAATAGTTTGAAAAACACAATACATATTAATTTGTAACGTTCATTATAGCCACCAATGACAGAGGGAAAACCAATCTCGTATATAATGCAAGACCTTACAACGAAAGTGGATAAAGACTGCACTTAGGTTTTCACAGATAAAGAAAGTACATCTTATGTAAGTTGCATCATCGTACTTGGTATCTTATTCTAAATTTCATTAAATATGAGCGTCCAATAGATTTACAAAATTCACTACCTAAACAAATTAAATATATTTCCTAATTATATATCATATTGGATATGGAGTCAAGGCCTCTCCTAATCACATATCTTTTTTTTTTTGCAATAATATTAAATTAAAAAATCCGTAGACAACAGAAGTGCTCGTAAGCAGATTAAGTCTGAAAGCACGTTGATAGAGCATGACAAACGCGGAGTTGGTAAATTGTATCACGTCTTCCAAAATAATGTCAAATTGGGCTCATATTAGGTAAAAGATATAGGTAAGATGGGTCTCGGTTAGAAAAAAATATATAAGTAAGCCTTTTGAACCACTTCTTCAGTCAGCCTAATAGCGTTACCCAGGAGACACCACGTGAAGGTTGGCTGAATAGTCGCCCAGAAATTTTTGTTTTATTTTCTTCTAAACAATTTAAAATATTGACAGCTCTTGCCGGACGTCCGAATTATTTATTAATCAACTGGTAAAAACTTAAAAGACACTGTTTTGATAATACCAGATCTTTTGACTTCTCCATTATTAAACTCAGCCATTTTTTGTCTCAGAAAAATACTTATATTCAGAAAGTATTGTAATATTTTTAAAACTACAGCCAGGGATAACCCGTGGGGGCCCATTTTACCTATCTATTTCAAAATATTGAGACCCATTTTACGTATCCATTTCAAATAAGTAGGGTCCATTTTACGTATTGATGAAAGGGGGCACAACTCTTGGAACCCAAATTGCGTATCCCCGACAAACTCTAGCCCCTTCTCCAATACCAAGACAAAATTGCTCTCCATCAAAACACTTCCTTGTAACTTTCCTATTTTCATTATGCGATTCAGTTTTAAATGTTGTGTGGTGTGTACCGCATGACTAGATGGGTTTTTTTTACAACATTCTCATGTTACAATAACACAGACCATCTCCATCGTCATATGCGAATGGACATTTCTATGTCAAAAAATAATATTTCACCGAAAAATAATATCTACTTTGAAAGAAAACGCTTAATTTATTTTATACTCTCAACCTGTGATTTAGTGTTCAATGTTATGTTGGTTTGTGTTTGAAAATAAATAAATAATGCTATTCACAGGTTGTATAGCGTTAGGAGAGGGTTATTCAGTTTCTATATAAGAGTGTTAATAGAGAGGAACCCGACTATTTTCAACGGTGTTAAATTAAATAGTTTATGGATTAATCCTAAGTGTAATCTAATGTTGAATTCTAGTAATAGTCTATATTATTTTAACCACAATTAAATAGCTTACATATATATGTATATATATACCTATAATATATTTAAAAAATATTAAATACATGTATTATATAATTATATATCATTAACACAACATTAAATATACATAATCATTGTTTCAGAAAATAATCCAACAAATTAATTTTAATAAAAGTTGTCAAGTACTGTAGTGGATTTTTTAAAATCTTGACTGAACACTTTGTCGCTTAATTGAGTGTAATTTAAAATCTGGTATCAAATTAACAATTGAAAAACGCATGCTTACATGATACACACACATATATATACTTATATATTTAAAATATTTTATATTTACTCGCATTATTTATAAACTTACCTGCAATAAAGATATGTCATTGTTTGGCCAATTGTAACCTCTATGGTCAATTACATTTCGCACTGAGTGTTGTACGCCTTGCAGGTACCAATAAGATGTGCCTACTTCGAGTATTATGTCGCCAGGATATTGTCTTCTATAAATATAATATAATATATTAGTTTATTGAAGTACGTCCAAATTAATTTTTAAGATGTAGACCGTAAATATGTAAGTATATTTATAAATACCATAAATGTTTATTTTCAGTATCTATTAATCAAATAAGTGTAGTATCTATAAATACAACAAATGTACTATATAATTTGGGGCGTTCTTTTTTAAATCCAAATTTTCTCTGCACCATCGATTTTTGTTGTTGTGGTTTAGTCAACCAAATACATTTTATTTTAAAATAGTTAATTATTAAGAATTGAAATTAATAACCTAATGATACATTTATAGTACCTAAATGAAAATAATAATATACAAATATATGTCTCTTATTTAATTATTATTTGCTGTACCGTTCTTCGTACGGGGAGTATACGAGTAGCTTCGCTAATTTTTTTAGAATTCAAAAGTAATCAAATGTAAAGAAACTAAATCTTGAATTAGTTTTAAACGATAATCCCTTTTAGGTTTAAATTCTGTGACTAAAATTAAAAAACTGACTAAAACATAATTTTAAAATAGGGATATATTTTAAGACGTATGTTCATTGCCTGTACTCGGAAATGATAGAAGTAAAACTATGCAATTTGTGGATTTGTATATAAATTAAAAAAAAAAGTTTAATCAACAACTCAAATGAAACAATTTACATTTTGAAATACATATTTGTCCCTAAAATAACCTGCCATATTTAGATCTTCTACCATACCAAGCAGGTTAAGAGAAATGGTTCCTTATACTTTGAAACCGATATTCAGAATTTACTGATTATTTGGGGTGGTGTTTGTAACTACTTACAATTACATCACTTTTATACCTCAGAAAAAAGTTTTTTTTCAATACGTTTTGAAACTTTACATACCATCACTTCCCCTTGCCGGCAAATTCACTGACCCTCATATTGAAATTAGAAAACTGTCAAACTCTTCTTTTTATTAGAGGTTTTCTATCCACATGCAAATAAATGTATCTATTTTTCTCGAAATACGTAAAGTGATAAATTATATTAGGGCCTAGTTTTATAATTTTTTTTATAGGATACCCTTTATTCCTATTTTCAGGTCCTTCGATATAAAATTTAAATTGTGTTCATTGTGTTCATAGTGTTTGATGTGTGATATGTCTTTCATATTTGTCTGATAAATTTCTATCTTCAACCACGATGAGACATAAATTCTTATATATCTGTATATTAAGTTTTTGAAACCTCGAAACCACCCTTGCATTACAATATTAGCATAATTTAAGGCTAAATTAAAAATTAATCGATAAAGTGCATCTCGAGTCACTATTTAAATCCACCATATATTTCGAAAGTATCCGATAAGTGACAGATCTTTAAATTGTCTACCTTGGAAACTCTGGCCAAACACACGATTCATCACTATCTCTCTAGATTACCTCCTTTATATATTATATAATAATACTAATAATATATTAGGCTAATATATATATATATATATATATAAAAGCGAAATAATCAATGATTTACATTATTTAACAACTTGGAGTAGGAAATCCTTCCATGCACTTTTGTTTTGTGTTTCGAAAATATTGTAAATTTAGGTCTTAGCTTGTAAATCAATTACCAAATGTGTACGACGATTACCATCTCCTTAAGAGATAGTCTATAAATAATTGAATGTTTTTTCCCTCCACCCTAAAGTGACAAATAGAGCGAAATACCTTATTCTTAAAAAATCAGCCTTGCCATAACTCCTAATAGACGGTGTTATCTTTATAGAGTCTTGCTGTTAATGAAGATATTAATTTAAAACCATGGAATATAATAACTATCTATCTAAATTGATTATATATTTTAAATAATAGACTCGTTCTATCTTTTAGGTGATTATGGACACTTTTTAAACACACCTGTTAACACATGGAAGTGTAACCTTATTATAACATGAAAGAAAAGGATGTTTGGTTTACCGCTTCTGCCCCCAGTTGACTCGTCATGACAAGGCTCCACGCCACAACATCGCGGCACGACTCTTTTCAGACCGACCTGAGGGATCATAGTCACTGCTCACCTCTAATTGTGCCTCGCCCAAGAAAATAATAGACAGTCGATATGCGCAGGTTGGGTGCGTGATTGGAAGATAACGGAACTATTGTTCGGCGTGCGTTTGAATTATGCCTAGACTGTGTGAGCATGTTCCAGAACATTGCTACCCCCCTTACCTCTCTACCCATCCTTGCTTCCCGTGCTTTGAGAACACATGACCCCAAGCGTGTGTATATAATGGCAGAACTCTGTAGTGCCAGTACACATTGCCCTACGATCACTAGGTGAGGCACTTCGGTCTTGGATGGATTTATATTTGTTTATTTATAAATTCTGTTTGACAATAATCATTCGAAATTTCCGTTTGGGATGTTATATTATAAATCGAATCTTCATTTATTTATACTGGGTCTCCTAAATTTTGCTTAAAGACTATGGCTAAACGTAATACTGTAGCACGGTTGGACCCAAAACATTTTTCTGATAGGGAAACTCTTTTATCCGCTTCACGTATGGGTTTACGTTTTAGAGCACCACCATTTTTGGTCCTGTGTTGCATTGGACTGTATTATATTGTAATCTTCCCAAATCCTATGTTTTTATATTATTTAACTTGTTATTAATGGGAAGTTTTTTTGTTATGGTTAAACATTGGAGATTCATTCTTTGTTGGTTAAACCAAGGGCCGCGAGTCAGAGTGCTTATTCTTTTAACTCTAGTTGAAATATTTAACGTTAGTTTTCCTAACTATGATGAATGTTTCTATTTTTGTTGTATATTTCTATTATGCCCATTTATGTCTGTTAAGATATTATTTTATCTATAACATTTTGTCTATTACTCTGATAAATTGAGAGTCGCCCACGGCGACTAGCTAATGTCCATTTGATATTACCACAATCTAGGGTTTACTATCTCCATCCTTTATTATTATTGTTATCTCTACCAGATTTGTGCGAAGTTCAATTTAACCCTAATTATTTAAATTGTTTGTCTGGCCATTTATGAACTCGGGGAGAAGTTCGCTTTTTTGTTGTGTTATTACTCTTCAGCCATTGTGTGTGGATACAGCGCCTAACGCTGGGCATGCCTCACTCTCTCATAGAGCCTTTTGTCATTTTTTGAATAAAAATAAAACTCTCTTGTAACCAACCTGTCTGTTACTTATGGGCAGAGGCAGGTTTTTATGGTGAATATTTTTTTTTAAATTCTCATTAATTTTTCAAAATGGTGGTGTTTTGTATTGAAAATTGCAAATCATGATCTAATCAAGTATTAACACGCTAATTTAATGGTCTATTAGTGAAGCTAGTGACGGGCTATATCGAAAGAAAACTATCTAATACCAACATATGAAAAATGTGTAGCACCAAAAAAGTTATATACTTATTACCTCTAGAATTTACATGCTTGAACATTGCTTAGTAATTGCAACAAGCAAAGTGTTTTTTGGCTTAAAATTTGATGTGCAGTCTATGAGTAGTAATTCTATTGTGTTTTATTTACTTAATCATTCCAAGACGGCAAGATGGCGGG
>CABFVX010007064.1:23018-34215 GCA_902151425.1 Timema shepardi
ATTATTATTATTAGCACTGCGTCTTACTACCCGTTCGGGTTATACGCCCTTACGCTAATGTGTAATGGTAGGGTGATTGTGAGATGAAATGGAGGACCTACAGTTTAACGTGGAATCCGAACCACGGTGGAGGCCTGGCATTCCCCACATTCACAAGATGTCTTGTCAGAGGTGAAGGAAGGGTTTGGTAATCAGATAAATCTGTGCCGGGACCGAGGATTGAACCCCGGCCGCCAGCATAGGAGTACTAGTTAATGAGACCTGTGAACTATCTGTGATTACTAGTTAAGGAGACCTGTGAACTATCTGTGAGTACTAGTTAAGGAGACCTGTGAACTATCTGTGATTACTAGTTAATGAGACCTGTGAACTATCTGTGAGTACTAGTTAAGGAGACCTGTGAACTATCTGTGAGTACTAGTTAAGGAGACCTTTGAACTATCTGTGAGTACTAGTTAAGGAGACCTGTGTACTATCTGTGAGTACTAGTTAAGGAGACCTGTGAACTATCTGTGATTACTAGTTAAGGAGACCTGTGAACTATCTGTGATTACTAGTTAAGACCTGTGAACTATCTAGTTAGATACCTATCAAGTTAGGTAACCAACCGGATTCCTGCAATAAATAAATAATCTAGCAAGTTTGTTAGATACGGATGGAACATTGAGAAATTTCATGATTAAAGGTTGAATTTTAGAGGAACTGTGCTTGTATTTACGTGAGGAGAGAATGGAAAACCATTTAGGATAAATAACCCTAATTATACCTGACTGAGATTAGAACCACTAACTACCTGTCATGGGGAGGTTATTCTATTTCGAAAGTAAGGCCTCTGTACTTAAAGTAGTTCAACTTGCTTACCTAATTGTTTCCTAACTCCCATCACAAGAATTCTGGTATATTTTATCGAATTTACACCTTTTCAATACCTTTCTCATTAGTGTTGATACAACGGTTAGTCCTGACAAATAGTAAGACAAAATGCATAAAAAAATTATTTAAGGCATTGATATTTTAAATAAAATTTAGTAAAGTATAATCTCTAATAAATGCTAGATATTGTATTTTATTTCTTGTAATTACAGAATATATAACATTGTCAATTTCTACAGAACAAAATACTCGCTTATAGCTGGAAAGGGATTTTTTACTTATACATTTTATATACAGTAATATTAATAAACCTTAACATGTATTACATATACATATCCTATTGTATATAGTCCTATATATAACCAGTAGAATCAGTAGAGATATCTACTGGTCAGATAAAACTGATTGTAAAATGCCAATATTAATTTTCCCTTGTTTATTTATTGCATTTTTAATATTTTATTTTTCAAACTATAAATAATAATTTTAAGAAAAGTTTAGTACACAGATTAAAAATCAACTGCCAAACAATTTTTCCTTTTGAATTTGAAATAAATTCACATCTATGTATATAAATACTTTAATACAACATTTAGAACTTAGACAATTTGTGCAAAACCAAATTTAAAATTCAATCAAGTGAGAAATTACAACTTTGACTTGAGAATCTACCCCTGAAATATTGTTTGGTGCGTCAATGCAATGATAAAAATATTAATAGATATAATTTAACCCAATAAAGTTAAGGAGAGAGTTACAGCAATATTACAACAGCAAAGAACAAACCTACATAATGCTATAGCAAGAATAAACATTCATCAAACCTTGATTAATTACAATATTTTTAGTTCCGGATCATTCATAATAAATATTAGCTAAAAAAATCCCTTAAAGAACATAATCGATGAGTTTCTAATAAAACTAAATATATTTTAAAGTTTTCACTCCTCCTTAAACATGTCATAAAATTATGATTGTCTACCTCCTATCGATTTCAGGACCATCTTTCACTAGATAAAAATAGAATAATTTAATATTTTCATATCTTTTTAAGCTTATTTTTCTCAAAACGTTAAGGTGTCAATTAAATAGAGCATCTATGTTTATTTTTGCCAAAGTTAAATCACTTGCCCGAATTGGAGATCACTCCTTCAAAGCTGTTGAGCTCAATGAAATAAATTTTAGATTAAGTGGAGATTATGGGTTTAAATCTCACACAAGTTTTATCATTAAACTGGAGATAAATGTCATCCCTGAGAATAGGGTGATTCCTGGATTACTTATTGCAAAGCATTGTTACGCTAAGCCAAATGTCTTGAGACCGTATTGTATATTAAAGTATAATTTATCAACTACTGTATAATATATCATTTATTCTTTACTAATAAAATGAATAGTTTATCATGGACATTGCGTGATAGCTACCACAGTCAGTGGTGTGAAATTATAAAAGTTACTAACGCATCTGCACGAAAGTGAATAGCTCAAAGCTGGAGGTTTAAAATTTAACTATTATTTTTAATTAATTAAAAACTGGGTAGAAAGGAAAGCACTATTAGATCATACCTATGTTTGTGGTAGATATCAAAAAAGCTCAAGACAGACTAACAAAGAATATAGAACATATATAGATATACAAATAGATGTATGGATTAATATAAACTGTTGATCCCCGTGAAATGTATTACTTAAAAGCACTAACTTTAAAGTTAGCTACTTTATACGCACAACCATCAAAATTATAAAAAAACCTTATCTGGAAACTCTTGAAACTTCAACTAGTTATAAATATATTTAAATCAAAATGTGATAATAATGTTAAGTTTGCATCCCATAGCAATTTTGAAAGTTTTTTTATTACTGCTCCAATTAATTAGCTCTTTCATTAAATATTTGTTTAATACATTATATATATATATATATAAGTAAAGAGTGAAAGATGTTCATAAGTACACAATAATCATGAACCAAAAGTATGAAATATTTGGTGTATTGTTTCCCTTGACTACACTTTCAACTAAGTATTAATATTTTAGGCTCCTTCTTGAGTATGAAAATCTCGCCCTACATCTGGAACCTTTACGCCTTCTTCGTCGGACTGTATTATTATTTATCCAATCTTTGTAGGCGGCAACGCGGGTGTAAACTCCTTCTGGTACATTCATTTGACCACACTCATCAATTCCAAATGATACAATACCTATTAATTTATCCTTGAATATCAACGGACCACCCGAATCACCCTGGAACATCACAAAGACGATTACAATGTTACTTGTCTAGGTTTCATTTAGTTATATTTAAATAATATTTTATCAGTTGTTGAGACTGAAACCTGACCCAACCCCACAGGTATAAGAAGTTCCTTGATACAAACTTTTACTATATAAATAGGAATAGAAAGAGTTGTTCAATTAAAAGAGTTGGTAGACGATGTCTTGAACACCTTGGTTCATTAGATCATAATTCACAGCCAATTGATTGGATATTAGGTACAAGACTACGCCTGAGTTAGAAATCACATATAAACATTGTTTGCTTCATTTTTCAATTGACAACATAGAAATTGGTATACTTTTAAAATATATTTTAATTAAAAATTATAACTTTTTGATTTTTTAGAAATTTGAAATATTGTAAAACGGTTTCAATCGTTATAGTTCCAACTCTATTTAAAGAAGAATGTAGAAAAATGGACCACACAGTGATCTCTTTTTTAAGATGCATTAAGGTAATACTATGTTAAATCCACACAAAGTAGTATTTTTAACATACAAATTTGGGTTTTTATGAAATTAATTTACTCTTTTCTAGTTAGTTAGGAATACAATCTTACGAATTTTAAATATGGTATTTTGTTTTTGGTTTTTAGAGAGATTAAAATTCGAAATTTCAAAATAGTTATGATTTTGGTAGCATACTACTTAAAATTCTTGGCTGGATTCTCACACCATATGGATCTCTAGATCCTCCTGATACAATACTTATTAAATAACCCTGGTATATCAACGGACCACCCGAGCTACCCTAGAACATCACAAGGACGATTAGAATGTTAACATTTGTGGGCCTTGTGTCTTTGTTTAATGTAGGTATATTTAAATACAGTGGAATCCGGCTAGTTATACAATAATTAATTTGAAAGATTTGCTAGTTCAAGCCCACCATTATTCCCCATGATATTCTTATACAATTAAATGGTAAAAACAATAGAAGTAAATTAAAATTTCAGCTGAGGACGTGGAGATTGAGGTTCGAATCTCTGTCGGGTGAACTGGGGGTGGTTTTTCCTAAAATATTCATCCACTCTCTTTCTCCACGCAAATGCGGGTTCACTTAATTTAATCCAATCTTCCCAATCCCTAGCCCATTCACGTAATTAGTACTTAAGCGTATAACCCAAACGGGTAGTAAGACGCTGTACTAAAAAACAATAAAAGATATTATTTTAGAAAGAAGTATTTGGGTAATCCAAAGACAATGGTTGTTAATTTTTTTTACTTTTTACTGATTTTAAATCAAACCTAACAATCTTGATTAAATCATTGCATATGCCAATAATGTTTAATAGTTATTGACGCATAGTAAAAGAGAAAGCTGGGAATTATACACTGGCGGTGAGCGGGTTGCCTAGAATAGGGGATGTGTTGGTTACGCTTTCATCACTTATATGTGACATTGCGTATAACCCGAACGGGTAGTAAGACGTGGTGCTAATAATAATAATAATAATAATAATAATAATAATACATGTGACAATTTAATCACGAGACTGATTGACTGACTGACTGATTTAAGTCGGCAATTTTCATCTCCTAATTTTCCCACGTTTTTATATTTAGTTTTTAAATTTCTCTTGTTTTTTTTCTTATAAGTATTAATATTATGTGTTTTATATAGCATGATAAAATGTGTGTGTGTTCATAGGTTGCATAATTTTAGGTTTTTGATTTATTGTATTTGTGTATCAGATACCCAGATACTCATAAAAATGTGTAATTGGAATGTTGAATATATATATATATATATATTAATAATATGTTATCAGTTCTTGAGAGATAACCTTAATCCTACATCACATTGTACTTATACAGATATTCAATTTAGCTGCATTTGATGTTATAATAACATTGTGGTAGAAACATATTTATTTCTGCTCAGCTATTAATTTAAAGTATTATGACTCTTAAAGAGTGGGCACGCGGAGAAAGGCATCAATTACATCTTCACTTTTATTTTTTTTACTTACTGGTGTGTTCTAAAGCTGACTATATACACTGAAAAGGTTTAAGCTAAGCAATAACCCATACTCTCACCAAACATACAGATATGGGGGATGGAGTTTAGGTTTAACGTTAAAGGGAAACCAATCAAAGTTATATCGCTAGTTATTTTATCAACAATTGATTATTTTTTTAACTATTGGTATATTAATTACTAATTACTGGATTAATTTTGTAGATATTTAATGAAAATGAGCTTATTCTAATAATCAAATCTAAATTTTAACCCTTTCATTTTTAAAATAGGAGGCTCACTGGAAAGTGGGTAGAAACACCCATCCAGAGAAACCGTGGGAAAGTGTCAGGAATAAAATTAGAGATGCAGTGAAGTGTAGTGTAGGTCTATATAAAAAAAAAGAATAAGAAGAAACCATGGTTTGATATCGAATGTTAAAAATTAATAGAGGAAAGGAGGGAACCAAAATTACGTTGATTAGAAAGGTCTAGTGAATTCATTTTAAACACATAATTGCAAAACGGAAGGTCAGTGCCACATTTAGAAAAAAAAGTAAAGCGTATATAAAGGGTAAAGTTAGCGAAATAAAACAAAATAGCTAACATAAGAATATCAGGGAACTTTATTTAGGTATTAACGGATATAAAAAGCGTTATCAGGCTATGGCCAGTTTATTTAAAGTTGAGAAAGGTAATCTGATGGCAGATATGTGGGTGGTTTTAAGTAGATGAAATTACTACTTTAGTCAAATTTTAAATGTCTAAGAAGTAATTAAGAAGTTAAAGAATCCTAAACCTCCAGGTATAGATGGAATACCATCAAAATTAATAAAGGTAGAGGGTGAAATTTTACTAATAGAAATTCACAAACATTTTATCTTCCATGTGAAAACATGATATAGTACCACAAGATTGGAAGGAAAATACAATACCCATTTTCAAAAAGAGAGACAAAACCTATTGCAATAACTATGAAAGTATCTCACTGCTACCATCATGTTATACAATTTTATCTAGCATAATTATAATGAGCTTGACGTCATATGTGGAGGAAAAAATAAAAGATCATCAGTATGGATTTGGACGAAATGGATCAACAAAGGATCCGATTTTTACTATATGGCCTATATTGGAAAAAAGTGGTAATTCAACATGATGGTATATCACTTATAGATGCATTAAAAAAAACTATGATTCAGTTAAAAGTAGCAAATTATGTGACATTTTAGCTATGTTTGGAATACCCAAAGAACTGGTCAAGCTAATTGATGTATGTTTGATAGATACTTATGGCAGGGGGTAGGTTGGATATAACTTATCAGATACTTTATGAATACATAATGAATTAAATCAAGGCGATGAACTTTCCCCAATACACTTTAATCTAGCCTTAGAGTATTCAATTAGGTTAATGCAAGAGAGTAGGGGAAACTTTTCATAAAACAATACAATACAACTATAATGGTACGCAAATGATTTAACTTTTTATGTAAAGAAGCTGTTGCGAGAAATACAGAAATTTTATTAGAGAATAGTAAGGAAATAGGTTTAGAAGTGAACGCTAATAAAACTAAATATACTATAACACATATAGCACAGATTGAGGGAGATAATATAGATATTAAATCAAACAACATATCATTTTATAGGGTTAATGAATTCAAATATTTAAGAACAATTTTAACTACGGTCTAGCGATAGCGATAATTAGGGTGGAAATTAAGAAAATAATACAGTTATTACTCAGTAAGTTGTTGGCTTCTCGAATGCTGTCAAGAAATGTAAAACTCAAAATATACAAAGCCATAGTTTTACCGGTTCTCGATGGGTGCGAAACATTACCTCTTACCTTAAATGACGAAAATATATTTAAGGTGTTTGAAAACAAGGTGCTTGGGAAGATATTTGGTCCAAAAATGGATGAAGATAGTAGGGAGTGGAGGAGGCTACACAATGATGAGCTGCATACCCTGTACTCATCACCAGACATTGTTAGGGTAGTAAAATCTCGCAGGCTACGGTGGGCAGGCCGTGCGGCGCAAATGGGAGTATTTAGAACACCGTTTAAGGTGTTGAATAGCAAACCCGATGGGAAAAGACCACTGGGAAGATCCAGATGCAGATGGGAGGATAGCAATTTGATATACCTGAGAAAGATGGGCTGTAATGAGATAGACTGGATAGAATTAGCTCAAGATAGGGATAAGTGGCGTACTTTTGTGAGTGCGGTAATTAACATTTGAGTTCCTAATTCCGTTGAGTAAATAAGTAAGGCTACGATTGAGTAGTGTATGTTTTTGCTGTTTATTTATAAGAAGTTCCATGGTAAAATTCTGCACTGTAGATATAAAGATTAAAACACTTGTTCAATTATAAAAGTATCTAAAGGATGTCTTGAAGAACTGGCTCTTTAAGATCAAAAACTCAAGGCCAATCTAGAAGGAAACTTTACATACGATTAGGCTTAAATCAGAAATCGCACCGAAGCGAGATTTTTTGCATTCTTCATTTGTCAATATAGAAGTTGGAATCAGCATAAGTATTTATTTTATTTTTAAAACAATTATTTTTCACTTTTGTTTAGAATTTTTGAAATATTGTGAAACAGTTTCACTGGTCTGAATCCCACCGTCTTCTAAAGTGTAACACAGAAAATAGAACCACACTGGTTTAAAATGTATTAGGGTCATTCTGTGTGAAATCAACACATTAAAGCATCATTTCATACCTGATTTCCTTGGATTTTTAATAAACTAATCTAATGTATTTTATCAACTTAGTTAGAAATAATTTCTTGTGAAGTTTTAATTTTGTATATATATATATATATATATATTTTTTTAGAAATATGTATAGCCAGATTTACCAGATTTACAATTCCTCTAATAATATCGCTCCTAATCCCTATAACCATTTATCGTGATTGGTAAATAGGCGTATAGCACGAACGTAAAGTTAACAGCGGTGCTATAAAAAATTTGATGAAATTGAATAAAAGTAAAATATATTTTGTCAAAACTATCAATATGTAGATCTGACGTCTTCTTCTAAATAATTAAAATAGCTCAGCGTTAACCGTCCTTGATGAAACCATTAGTCAAAACAGCTAATATTTGGTTGACTGACCGTTGGAGACATAGCTTGAAATATTGGGTTCGGCTTGTCTGGGAATGGAGTGGGGACTATCATTTCAGGCGCAAATTTATATATTTAACGTAATATTAAATAATAGGGTTAAATTGTTTTATAATCACTCATCAAACTAATTTTGTTTTGCCCTTTTTTATGAATATAATTTCTACTGACACATCAAAAACCCATTAAAAATTTCAAATCCATTTTAAAATTTTATTTGAATCTAATTTATCTAAATTCACGTTTTAATTTGTTTGAGATCTTGGAAATACTATTTAAAGCATTTAAAAACCAGTGTAAAAAAAAGCTTTAAAAATATCATTTACAAATACAAAATTTAGCTATCTTTTTGAATATGATTCTACCCAATATATTATATATATATATATATATATATAACCTCACGTCTCACTACCCATTCTGGTTATACGCCTATATACTAATTAAGCTAATGCATTATGGATGAGGAAGGTTGAACTTAGGGTAATTTCACCCGCATTTTCCGGGAAAGAGAGAGAGAGAGAGTGAAAATCATTCTGGGCAAAATCACCCTCAGTAGACCCGACCAGGATCAAACCATGATCTCTTCGACATCGGCAGTCTAGTCTATTGCAAAGGGCGCTTTAGACTATCAGGCCACTAAAGCTGATACATATATTATTATTGATATTATTATTACTTACCTGACAACTCCCGCCAATCATATTTCTGCGGCCAGTGCAAATCATTTTGTCAGTTACTTTAAACTTATTTATCCAGAAATCTCTACACTCGTTAAGTGGCCAGACTTCTAAGTCAACTCTCAGTAACTCCTGACTATGATCCTAGGTACATACAAACATATAAAAACAGGTTAAGCTCAATTTTAAACTTTAGTAAACGTTATTTATTATTATTTCTTCTATGTGAAAGAAAAATATCTAGAATAATGATGAGTTCTCGAATGTAAGTTTTGTGTTAATTTAAATAAGGAACCATTTAACCGGTTTTGACAACACTTTTAAAGAAACGTATTACATCATTCTAAATAGAATTTTGTTATTATTCTTTGAATAAAAATTTTGCATTTTGATTTTTTTATACGTAAAAAAATTTCTCACGAAGATTTAACTCTAAAATTATAATATGAATATAAAATAACCTACTTGAATTAACTAATTATTTTATCCAGAGGTGGCGTATGAACAAAATATTAAATATTTAAAATAGGTTTTACTTAAAAAATTATTTCCATAAGAAGTATAGTTTTGACTATTTTACACTCTGCCCTATAAAAAGAAAGCATTATAATAATGAACATTTTCGACATCTTTTATTTTATGTGAAGTACCCCTTAACACATAGAAGTAGATTTTATAATTTCTTTCTGTCCACAATTATGTCTGTCTTTTTTTTCCTATACCTAGATTTGAAACAGTTTGAGATGTAAAGTGCGACCAAAATATATCAATGTTATATGGATATATACCTATTTAAAGTTATTTTGTTTTTATTTTGACCCAATGCCTTAAAAACTAATGATATTTAATGAAGAATTGTTTTAAAAAATACAAAATAATTCCAAAATGACTCAAACCATTTACTTTAAATTTGGTATCTGGGGAATATTTGATATGAAAAATAAAATTGTATCCTTATTTTAAGGAAAAACTTGACCAAGGTCAGTTTACTGATGACTAATTTTTGAAAAATTGTACTTCAAATTACTTTTAATATCTCCATCTTGAAGGAATAATATATAACACGTCCTTACGTTAAAATCTCAACTGCCTTAATGTATATCTATTATATACATTAAATAACTTCTTATATCACTAGTGGGACACATTATTTCAGACAGCGGCTTTTCAAGAATTGAAACTCACCTGCCATGTCAGGGTTCGGCGTTCACTTATCTGGGGAAAAAACACCTTTTATTTGGGCTCTTCTCACCATCGTGGCTGTCCTTCGAGAGTTGCCACGCACAAATTACATGCGTAGCGCGCAATTTAGGGACCGATAACCCAGTTACTGCAGTCGACTCTCTCTCATCACCGGACAGCTGGGAGACCTCCCTACCACCCGCTCCCTCACCTTGGTGCAAGGTCCACTCGGTGGGGAAAGTTGGCGCCTCCTCCTATGCGTGCACGACTCTCACTTAGGAGTGTTAACTCTTTGGAGAAGGTCAGACACCTCGCCTCAGAAATCACTCATAAGATATTTCAACCCGAGTTGCTCAGCGGTGACCTCGTCGAGGTGGTCTGATCACGTTTCCCAGAAGGTACTAGCTACCAACCCCTCAGTGTGTGGCCCATCTAACTCCTTGTAACTATTACACAGATATCTAGCTAGCCTTCAGGCTAGACCCTCGAACGTTGCCCGTGAATCACAACGAGAAGGCACTCTGCCTGAATTAATGGGCGAGGAACATCCCCCAGACAGAGAGGGTAAGCTCCTTGTCAACAAGTCAAGGCCGTAGTCAGGGGGTTCATGCCCCCCCCCACCGAAATTTTATTAACAATATATATGGCTTTATTTATCCTTTAAACAATATCAAAATTATGGTACAAGTACAAATTACGAGGCCGTGCTACCAAAAACAACCCCACTTCAAATAGCTTCTAGAGGTGTTTAATATTTAGGAATTGTACTAGACTCCAGCAGTTAGGGGGCTATGTTGTAAAAAAAATATCAGGTATTTTCTAGAACTGTTTATCTTTTAGAACTTTTTTCTAGCCTCCGGTAATTGGGGAATGTGCCCACCAAACCACCCGCCCCCCTGAGATTATTGGCTTGCTACGGCCCAGCAACCAGGCACCACCCCCATATCTATATATACATTGTTTTGAAGTCCACTCTCATTGGAAATACAAACAGGTTTTTATCATAGTGTAACGGTAGATGTAGTGACTATTTTGCGAGTGCAGTGAGCGTACCAACCTCTGTAACTGGAATGTGGAAATAAGGGGTGG
>CABFVX010007065.1:0-34214 GCA_902151425.1 Timema shepardi
CAATCGAGGTAAGATTGCTAATGTTATGGTGGCCATTAGTCAGTCAGTCAAGGTAACATTGCTAATGTTATGGTTGTCATTGGTCAGTCAGTCGAGGTAGGATTGGTAATGTTATGGTGGCCATTGGTCAGTCAGTCGAGGTAAGAATGCTAATGTTATGGTGGCCATTGGTCAGTCAGTCGAGGTAAGATTGCTAATGTTATGGTGGCCATGGGTCAGTCAGTCGAGGTAAGATTACTAATGTTATGGTGGTCATTGGTCAGTCAGTCGAGGTAAGATTACTAATGTTATGGGGGCCATTGGTCAGTCAGTCGAGGTAGGATTGCTAATGTTATGGTGGTCATTGGTCAGTCAGTCGAGGTAGGATTGCTAATGTTATGGTGGTCATTGGTCAGTCAGTCGAGGTAAGATTTCTAAATTTATGGTGGTCATTGGTCAGTCAGTCGAGGTAGGATTGCAAATGTTATGGTGTCCATTGGTCAGTTAGTCGAGGTAACATTGCTAATGTTATGGTGGTCATTGGTCAGTCAGTCGAGGTAAGATTGCTAATGTTATGGTGGTCATTGGTCAGTCAGTCGAGGTAGTATTGCTAATGTTATGGTGGTCATTGGTCAGTCAGTCGAGGTAAGATTGCTAATGTTATAGTGGCCATTGGTCAGTCAGTCGAGGTAAAATTTCTAAAGTTATGGTTGCCATTGGTCAGTCGGTCAAGGTAAGATTGCTAATGTTATGGTGGGCCATTGGTCAGTCAGTCAAGGTAGGATTGCTAATGTTATGGTGGTCATTGGTCAGTCAGTCGAGGTAAGGTTGCTAATGTTATGGTGAATTGAGTATATATTCTAATCAACAGGCATGAGGGGGCTATCTTGGAGAAAATGAACATGCATCGTGATGAGAACATAACAATTAGAGACGTGTGTGGGAAGTCACCATTAGTGCAGATGGTCGGGATTTGATCCCTGGCCCGTCCTATTAAGGGTGATCGAGTGTAATGCAGGTTTAAGGTATTTACATCTCATTAAAGGATGGGGGTAGGAAAAACTGTCTTTTCAAGTTATATCCAGGCAAATGGAGTCAATATAGAAATAAGATTATGTTTCATAATGGATCGTTTCGTGGCCAACGTGCCATTTCATTATTTATAACCAGAGTTTCTTGTTTATTGAAATAATGATAAACTACTACCAGTCAATGGAATGTTACAGTTAGTTATCTTGTATGTTGGTGGTAGCGTGTTCACGTCTCGTCTAGTGCTCAGTTCTACATCAATCCTATTGGGTTATTTCCTTTCAATAAACAGTTATTTAACGATCTGGGATAGAGTTGTTGTGTTTGTATTATAGCTAGGTTTCAATGAGACACTTATACCAACAGTAAGTATGCAAATATTTTTAGATACAAGAGACAAAGAAAGCCATTATATTATATTTTGAAAAACATCGTTTTAAAACTAACCTAAGAGCTAACGTATTTTCGTGGTTTTATTTCTAAAATTTTGTGTGTTAGAGTTCATTCGAGGTGAATCAATTTTCTTCCAATATAAAACTAACATTAATATGTGATTGAAGACACCTCGAGTTTAAAAAAATTAAAAGATAATTTGATATATGTTACCCGCCTCGGTGGCGTAGTTGCTAACGCTCTAGTCGTGTTGAGCTCTACTGCTGAGGACGGGGAGATCGAGGTTCGAATCTCGGTCGGGTGAACTGAGGGTGGTTTTCCTAAATGGTTTTCCACTCTGCCTCCGCGCAAATGTGGGTCCATTTCACCTAATTCAACCTTCCCAATTCTAAATCCATTAGCGTAGTTAGTAATTAAAGCGTATAACTCGAACGGGTAGTAAGACGCGGTGCTAAATATTAAATCAAATAAACTTTATCAACTACAACCAGATGCGATGCAATTACATACCAAGGGACAGGTTTGAAATCTTATCAACTTGTCAGGTGACCTGGCGGTCTAGGGGGTAAGATGTCAGACTTCTATGCTGGCGGCCGGGGTTCAATCCCCGGTCCCGGCAAAGATTTATCTGCTTACCAAACCCTTCCTTCACCTTTGACAAGACATCTTGTGAATGTGGGGAATGCCAGGCCTCCACCGTGGTTCGGATTCCACGTTAAACTGTTGGTCCTCCATTTTAATCTCACAATCACCCTACCATTACACATTAGCGTAAGTGCGTATAACCCGAACGGGTAGTAAGACGCGGTGCTAATAATAATAATTATAATTATCAACTTGTCTAATCAACCAAAGTAATTCTTTTCATATTTTTTCACAGTTTAAGTGTAATATATAGCCAGTCAGTCATAGCTTGGTTAGATTTTAATTATCAGAATCATAAAATGAATTCTAAAGTGAACTGTTGTTTCTTAGAGCAGGGTAAATTCCACAACACACTCATGTTCGTGTGTGGGCTTGGCCAGATAGCCATGGTGTGCCAGCTATACCTGTCGTCCTACCTCCTGCCGGCTGCGCAGTGCGACTTCCAGATGACTGCGCAGGAAAAGGGACTGCTCAACTCTATCAGCTACGCTGGTAAATCATTAGTGACCGGGCCAAATTTACAAAATAAGTCCCAACATTTTGTAAATTGATATTGATATTTTTTTTATATGCGTGACTTTTGAAGAAAGTTATATTTTATTCAGATATAAATTAGTTTTTATGGGAAGCAATATAATGAATCCACTTGTAGTGCTTAGCATATATATTTGGTTGCGTACAACAAGCAATCAGACATGTTTAAATTCAACGTAATCATTAATTGTATAGGACAATATGTAGGGGATTACGTCACCTTGCTAGAGACATACATGATACATGTGTACAGGACAATATGTAGGGGACTACACCACCTTGCTAGAGACATACATGATACATGTGTGTACAGGACAATATGTAGGGGACATACGTCACTTTGCTAGAGACTTACATGATACATGTGTGTACAGGACAATATGTAGGGGATTACGTCACTTTGCTAGAGACATACATGATACATGTGTGTACAGGACAATATGTAGGGGATTACGTCACCTTGCTAGAGACATACATGATACATTTATGTACAGGACAATATGTAGGGGATTACGTCACTTTGCTAGAGACATACATGATACATGTGTGTACAGGACAATATGTAGGGGACTACACCACCTTGCTAGAGACATACATGATACATGTGTGTACAGGACAATATGTAGGGGACTACACCACCTTGCTAGAGACATACATGATACATGTGTTTACAGGTCAGTGTGTATGGAATCATGCCTCTTCTTAAAGGATTATAAAATATTTAGAAGTTAATGTATAGGGGACATACAAATTGCACTTTTAATCAATTAAGGCTCATAACAATAGTACACTCATTCTCTAATTGTTACTGTTATTAATAATCACCAATTTAGAAGAGCATTGACTAAATCCCCCTGTCCCTACACCCGGGCACCTGGAGTTAAATGTATTTAATTGTCAGCCCTATATTAAGATTAAAGAAGTAGTAATGTTTGCAAACTGTCGATAGGAGTAAATAATGAGTCGTACAATAATTATTATTTTATATACTTATATATTTATCTGACCACACCGTTACCTGACGAGGTAGGCAATAAGCTGTGCATCATAAAAAACACTCCGTACTTCCTCCATCCTCACTATCTTCCTCCACACCTCCCTATCCTCACATACTCACCTCGCTCATTGTACAGCTCAACAGGCTTTAAGTATTTCAAATGTCTTACGTGTACAATATTTTTCAAAACTCAACAAAATGTACTTCCTCACTTCAAGCCTAGGACACAGAGAAGGCAAATATTTCGTCGATCTGGGTTTGTCTGACAAGATTCAGCTCTTGTTAGATTCGTTTTACAGCTAGGTTCTACGTGGGGCTACAATGTTGCAACGTCTCGAATATAGGATCCATACCTGACTTTGAGTTCAGATGAGACCTAGATCTGATTCACGGGCCCACGGATGCAACCGTCAGCCGTGTAGATAGCTATTATTGGCATTTAGGAAGAAGGGCATTCTCTTTCTCTTTGTTTGAGTTAAACAAGTAGTTTTTCTAAGGCTAGACTCATTTAAGGAAGATGTTAGTACGCTCTGGGTTTTGGATGTTTTCATGGTAGATATCTTACCTTTATCTCTAACGGAATGGGATAATATGCAGATCATCCAGCCACTGATTGCTGCAGATCAGTATGTGGGTCAGACCACTATACAGATAATTTAAACCTCTTAGCAAAAATTGCAATCCACTTGGACGTAAAAAGTTCATTCTTATACGGAGACCTTTCTAGAAAGGTGTTGACGAAGCAGCCCCCTGGTTTCGTAACTAACAACAATATTATTTTTAAACTACACACTCTCTATGGACTGAAGCAGGAACCACTGGATTGGGACGCTAAGCTGACCAATTTGTAAACTAACTGAAAATGAAAAAGGCTTATATTTAGATTTCAGAAATGATTTCAAAACCTACATTTTGGTTTATGTATGACATAATTTTCACAGGAAACAATCTGAAGAAGTTGATTGACAAAAACATTCCTTATGTCAGAATTTGAGATAAAGGCTTTTAGAGGTCTGAACATTTTTCTCGGTTGAAAAACTAACTGAAAACATTATGGTATGTTTCTTATCCAAACAGCTTACTTTGATGTTTTCAAGAAATGTTGTATGGAAGAGTGCAATCAAACCGAGGCCCCAATGGATGTTTTCAAGAAATGTTGTAGGGAAGAGTGCAATCAAACCAAGGCCCCAATGGATGTTTTCAAGAAATGTTGTAGGGAAGAGTGCAATCAAACCGAGGCCCCAATGGATGTTTTCAAGAAATGTTGTAGGGAAGAGTGCAATCAAACCGAGGCCCCAATGGATGTTTTCAAGAAATGTTGTAGGGAAGAAGTGCAATCAAACCGAGGCCCCAATGGACGCAAAACCACCTGAGATAGCAAATACTTGAGAGTGCACTATCCAAAGAAAGCCCTATCGGGAGCTTGTCACTAGTCTGATGACCCTGACGTGAGTTTCTGAGTGAATTCATACAGCAGCAGGTATCAGAGCAGGAGAAAGAAATGGACTCAAACAAATATTTCTATCTACTCAAGGAACATTTGAAACTGGTCTCTTCTATCCTAGGAAATGTAATTCCATTCTATTGTCCTATTATGTTGACGTAGACTGGGCAAATAACAGCGATGGCCATACATCTGGATACCTATTTACTGTTTATAGTGCAAGTGTTAGTTGTACTACACGTAGGTAGAATATAGTTGCCCTGAGTTTAACGGTGTCAGAATTTATCTGCCTGACATCATTGCACCTACTGTAACCACATCATTGCACCTACTGTAACCACATCATTGCACCTACTGTAACCACATCATTGCACCTACTAGTAACCACATCATTACACCTACTGTAACCACATTTAAGTCCCAAAAATAATAGTCAGGAAGTTTTCAAGAGAAAACAGTATTTTATTTTATTCAAATATAAAAGAAGTACAATGATCGATTAACAAAATAATCACATATGGTGTGACGTAAAATGAAATAAGCATCGATATGTATCATAACACATCGCTAAATTAGGTTACCCATATCACAAATGTTATTATCACCCATAAATATTCGTGAGAGATGATTTGGTTCATAACGTTTAAATTAGAAACATTTTCATGATTTGACATAGAATTTCACTAAAGGCGAAATTGACCAGAAAGATTATAATTTGGAACATTAACATCAGCAAACTACCCTGCTTTACTACGGTTAGCTCACGTAAGTCCGAGGGTTTGGTTACAGAAACTTCGCTACCAGACATAAAACTTTATAATGGATCTAAATAAAACATTACTATCAAAAAAGTAGGTTCTGGCCACATATAAACCTCGTCGGGCCTACGGTACGAATATCCAGTCAGGACCTTACCAACAACCAATGTGAATTTCTATTTTTAACTGGAGCTTCCCAAGGAGAATATTTTAATAATGACGTCGATCTCCAGGGCATAGCTCAAACATAATACCTTATAACTACCGTGATTGACGTATGACATTAAGAAAGTGGAACAGTGATAAGTGGAAGTGCCCTGTCTAAACCAAATACTTAGTGAGAGTTAATTTCCCAAATAGTTACTTTAGGGGTGGTGCACGCCAACAATAAGGCGTGCAAGCCTCTGCTCAAATAAAGGACATCATATCTGTCATAAAGGATAATATTCCTCAAAACCCAAATTAAATGGATCAGAGCGGCGGTCAGTATTAAACTAAAAAAGGTCAGACACCTGGAGCAAAAATAGAGATCAAGTTCTAACGAGAAAAATTAGCAAGGTTCCCCATAGCGATAAATTATATTAATGCGTGATAACAGCATATCCCCAAAGACAGTCTACAAACTCTACCCATGGTAATAAATTTCAATTCGCAAGTCCGAAACCATAATTTTGAAGAGATTCCCCCCATTATTTGATAGATAATTTTGATGACTTTAATAAACCCTAATTATTTAATACACCACTCTCACCTTTTCCAAGTCAACGGTGCAATTAGTGACAATACTAGCAAGACATCCCAATATGTAGGCAACCAAACGGACAGCCATGTCCACAGGGAGTGAGGAGGCTAGGCGGGAGAAAGGAGGGTAAGGGGAGAAGAAGGGACGGAGCGGGGACTCTGCCGGTCACCCATAGAACTAGAAGAAGCTTTGAGAATGGCACAGGCGGAGGAAGTGGCAGCTAAGCGCACTGAGCCACCTTCAGTTGTTTTTCTTCGGGCGGGGCTTTCTTCCCGAGCCGGCTGTAGAAAGACGGCTCCGTTTAGTATATAGAACTGTGTGTGGGGGAGAGGAGGTCAGTGCTTACGATCACCAGAGTTTGAGTCCAACAAGGCAGAGGGTAAGTGTTAACCCATTTGTTTGTATTTGTAATATGTAACTCATCACACTACTCTGGTTGAAAGAATAACCTAGGACTTTGGAATTACTCTAGGACCCACCAAGACTAACTAGGACAACCAGTCCTGTACAAGATGTTTGGATAAATGGAAACGTAGAATTATCTTAGATATAAAAACTGAAGCAGATGGTGACCACCTCTGCGAAGAAGTACTAGACTTCACACTGCACCTAAATTACCATTTCACACTAAATTTCAATGGCAAGTAATTTATTGACGACTTGCTAGAAGTCTTTTAGAACATCCATGATCGAGATGACGTAAAACAATAAATGGCCGCAGTTAAGGAAGTGTACTCGTCTAAGAAAAATAACATCTCAGCCCATGACCTTGTCAGAGTATTTTGACCTATGAATATATGGTTTATATGGAACTAATAATCTTACTCAAAACCTCATAGCTCGTTCACATGAGGAATGCTGAACAAAATCTAAATAACAAGGGAGGGAAACATTAAACAGTAGTAGCAAGCCAACAAAATACATTATCACATATATATGAGAGGTATATATAACTTTGTGACAAGTCTCTATAGTCTTATCTATTCTCAAAGCGAGGACTAGTCCTAAATAACGTAGTGAAGTTAAATTTACTAGAATGCTTACCTTCAAGCTTGCCCTGTGGCAAAGGTTTCATCAATAATATCAAATCACTCAGGTCAAGTGACTAAAAGGCAAGTATAGTATAATTTGGAAAATAATTTCAACTCATTCAAAGAATATTTAAGCACTTTTTTTACAACAACAAAAAATGGCAATACTCATTTTCCTAAAAATATTAGTTTGAGGATAATTTATATAGGCAAATATTTCTAATTTTATTGGAGTTGTGATAATAAATATACATATTTTAGTTTGAAATATATTTTTATAAAACTAATATTTTCAGAGCTATTAACAAAGATATCTATTAAATGGAGGTTTCAGAAATAAGGAAGTAATTACTATGCTCTTTGGTAAACAAATATTATGTTAATTGTTCTCAATATGTTTCTGTAAAAGTGTATATTATTTCTTTTATGCTATTTTTTGGAATGTGATTCTCTTTTTTTTTCAGCATGTTTCTGAATTAATATGTAATATTTTGGTTCAAAAATCCTACGAGTTTTAAGTAAATGATTTTTAGATAAAGGAAAGAGAAAGTGTGAGCAGTGCAACGCACCATTTATTACAAAATGTAATTGTATTTTTAGATAAAGGAAAGAGAAAGTGTGAGCGGTACAACGCACCATTTATTACAAAATGTAATTGTATTTTTAGATAAAGGAAAGAGAAAGTGTGAGCAGTGCAACGCACCATTTATTACAGAATGTAATTGTATTGTTGTTATGGAAAAAACAGTTTTTTTATTACTTTTCATATAGGTCCTGTAAATTAGATGTAAAGCAAAAATAAAAAAAATCAGACATTAATAATATTTAATGAAGGGTTGTTCTTAAACTCTTTCATCAAAATATGTTGATAAACTTAACTAAATGGTCATAATATCTAATAAAGTTAATCTATGTTACGTAAAGTATATTGTCTTTCAGGAGTGATCCTCAGTTCTCCCCTCTGGGGATTCTTCGCAGACACTCAAGGGAGGAAGAAGATCCTCATCCTCTCATTGGCCGCAGATGGTATAATAGGAGTGTTATCTAGCTTTGCTCCTACTTACGGTATCTTCTTGGCCTTTCGTTTCTTCAATGGTTTCTTGTAAGTTCTACGAACAGTAATTTACTTATATTGTTTTCCCTATACTTTATTGCCAGCAAACCTACTTTGGTGGCCACATGGTCTAAAGAAATATTCTCAAAATAGAGTAGACTGCTGAAGACGGGGTTATTGGGGTTCGATGCTGGTCAGGTGTAATGAGGGTGGTTTTTCACTCTCTCTCTCTCCAAGAAAATTAGGTGAAATTTCTTTAAATTCAACCTTCCTATTCCCTATTATATTAGTGGAATGCGTACATAGGAGTATATACCAAATGGTCAGTAAAACGCGGTACTTAAAAAAATAAAACATTCCAGTAATAGCTTTCAACGACACACTCGCCTTAGATTGACTTTATTTTTAAAATTACCTTCTTCTTGTTTCCTGCGCTAGATAGAAATATGCTTCAACATACTATTTACTTTCTCGCTATAGTAGCCCCGTGGCTTCTTTGGTGATAACTGACAGCTCACAGCTGACTTCTGACAGTCAACATTTAGGTATATATGTACCTAAATTATGACCGTAAGAAGTGACAGCTGCTAAACACATGTTTTTGCAGATCATATGGTTCAGCGTAGGGATACATAATTTGTTTTGATAACTTTTCGAAGCTTTTAGCTGTCAGCTGTGAGCTGTCAGTCAGCACCAAAGAAGTCATAGGGCTTCTGTACCTTACAGTTAGAGAAAGTATTGCGATTGTTAAAAAAATTGAACTTGAGGTTTTGATAAAGCTTGACGGTTCATGGCCCCCTGAATCTAAGAGAGTGGTTTTCTCAATCCCGTCTGTCTGTACCTTGGAGTAAAGTCTAAATTGTTTTACCGATCGGGCTAAAACCTAGTATCCGGTGTTTTCATGGGGCTTCCCAGGGGGTTCTTGGAATTGGATAGCTAGCCCTAAAATTAAGCTCAGTTTCCTTAAGGATGAAAATAGAAAAAAATCGATTTTCTCGAAATCGGATTTAACGATTTTGATTAAATTTCATTTCTAAACAACGATCAATATTACAAACAATATGCTATTTTCAATTTTTCTTCAAAATAATTTTAAGGGTTCCGTACTGATGCGTAAATTCTAATTATTTTTTTTATCGTCTATAGCTCTTTGAGATATTAAATTACTTATTATTACAAATATTTAGGTTTATTTTTTTATAATAAAAATCTTTACGACCGTCACAAAAATATAGTCCGAGATTTTGATGGATGTCGACGTTTCATGACCCCCGAACCCTAAAAAGTGGGTTTTGCAATGTCATCTGTCTGTGTGTCTGTCTAACTCAAAAACTAAGAGCAGTTTACCAAGGAGCAGAAATACAAAAAATAATAATTTTCCCAAAATCGGATATAACGATTTTGATTAAAATTCTTATTTAGGCGTTGATTAATATTATAAACAAAATGGTTATTTTCATTTTACAATGAAAATAAATTTCGGGGAATTTACAGAAGCGGAAATTTCCACATCTTTGCGACTAGTTGCAATACTAAGTAACTTATAATTGCAAAATAATTGTAGTACTATTAAAAATAAAACTTTTGTTTTAAATATATTTTTATAAAACCAACAGTTTCTGAGATATTGGCAAATATACTAACACATTTCTCTGATCGTTAGTTGTAAACATACACTACTTAAGTTTTAACGCAATAATTCTCCAATGCCACAGAGTAATTAAATAAGTAAGTCTCTCAAATGTTGATGTTCTTTTTATTTTAACCTCTTAAGGGAAATGTTTGTACATCAATGATCTATCTCTATCATTTTAAACTCAATAGTCATTATTTTTCTTTTTTATCTGTCATAATTTATAAATTAGGAATTTAATAGCAATGTGATGATGACCTGAAGATTTGCAAACCCTAATAAACGCTTGAGAATTTTAATCAGGGGTTGAAATTCTAATGAGATGTGTTGACCCCTGTGGACCCAATATTGATCTTTTTTACTGGTCCAAAATATAAATGAGGACTTTTTAGTCATTAAAAATAAAATTTAAAACCGGAAGTTAAAAACCTTTTTACGTAAGTGTAGCGCAATTTTTGCTCGGGTTCGCTAGTGTATATCACTTAGGTCTACTTATTGCGAGTTTTGAGTAAATATCTCCATTTTTAAATAATGGAGTGAGAAAGTCCTTGTGGAGATCTGAACCATCTATTTCAATATTTATCCTAACCAGTTTCGGTAGTTGCATGATCTAATGAGATACTCTCGCAATAGACTATTCTGCCGATGACGGGGAGATCAAGGTTCGAAACTCGGTCAGGTGCAGGGAGGGTGGTTTTTCTAAAAATAATTCCCTCCCCCCTCCACACAAATACGGGTACACTTCCTATGAATAAATTACACTAGCTAAAAATGTATCTTAGGTTAAAATATAAATTAAATATCCCTCTCCAAACACTGTGAACCCATTTATACTAGTGCCCTTTATATCAAACCCAATTCAAGCAGTTATTTGCCCTGGTCCTACTTATTGTTAGTAAAATATTCAATTATCAACAAATAGAATTCAATATTGGTCATTTTTAGTTGTGGTGCTTCAGTAAATTAAAATAACCAACAGAAAACCACCTAATTTCAGCCCGTTCTGATGTGATGTCACCGAGAATTCAGGTAGACTTTAGATTATAACGAAGTGAAATGGAATAGAATAATCCAGGGATGCTCTCTAATACGTGCATTGTTTGTTTGTGTGCCAGCATCTGCAGTCCTGCCGCTGTAGTTTACGCTTATTTGGGGGAGTTTCACAACGCCAGCACGAGACCGAAAGCTATCATCTTAGTGAGCGTATTCCTACCATTAGGTGTGGTCGCGCTTCCAGGTAAGCCACAACAGGGTTCATTTATTACTACGGGCTTTTTTGGCATTCATTTATTGTTTTAGGTGACCTGGCGGTCTAAGGGTAAATGTGTCGGACTTCTGTGCTGGGGTTCGGGGTTCAGTCCTCGGTCCCGGCACAGATTTATCTGATTACCAAACCCTTCCTTCACCTCTGACAAGACATCTTGTGAATGTGGGGAATGCCAGGCCTCCACCGTGGTTCGGATTCCACGTTAAACTGTAGGTCCTCCATTTCATCTCACAATCACCCTACCATTACACATTAGCGTAAGTGCGTATAACCCGAACGGGTAGTAAGACGCGGTGTTAATAATAATAATAATTATTATAATAATAATACCATTTTTATTTACCATAATAATGGAGTATTTGTCTAGATAAATAAAACTTGTCCCCTCGACACGTATTTGAACCCAGGCCTTTAAGCTTGCTCTACGTGCTGACCACCATACCAACTTGACTATCCAGGATTGACTCCATGTCAGTGTCATTAAACCAAGGAGACCCCCAATCTTACTGACGTATCCGACATTATGACACAATTGCGAGGAGCACATCCCTAATGTATCGCGTAGGTACAGTTGTTGGCGGGAAGAGCTGGAGCTGGAAGGCCAGGTTTAAAATACATATCCGGGTGTGTTTTTTATCTATATCCACACTATTACTTGAATGTTGCAAAACATAAACATTTGTTCTAACATTTTTTTAAGAACCGCATCTTACTAACTGTTCAGGTTATAAGCATTTTACGAAATTCGTATCATATATTTTTATATGTCTATTAGGCTACGACTAAGGATGAAGGTAATATTTCAGGAAGTTCTCCTGGAAGGGCGGTATAAGACAAAGAAAGGTCCACCCCATCGTGTCAATATTGAATTCTGTGGTGATCAATTTGTGAAATTGGTAATAAAACAATAAAATTAACATAAGATTGCCTCGGTCGACGTCTTTTGAAGGCATTACAGCTGAAAGCTTTCAAAAGATCAAGCAAACCTTGGAAATATACCCGGTAGCTGGTGGCAAATACTCAGAAGATATGAAAAACTAAGTGGCTCTATCGTTAAATCTGATGGGTGAAAAGGGCCTAGAGATATACGATACTCTTAAATTAACCGAGGAGCAGAAAAAGAGCACGAAGAAAAATTAATTTAACTTGAATGTTCCATGTTCCATTATGAGGAATATTAATTTAACTTGAATGGTCCATGTTCCATTATGAGAAATTTCTCTTTTACAGCGCGGAGCGGGAGGGAGCCATTTTATCACTATTTGACTGATTTGAATAATCATTGATACAGAGTGTGAGTTTGTTGATGTTTATATCACAGATTTGATGATTCGAGAAAGAGTTATTTTGGGAAGACGGAACACAGAGCTTCAAGAATGATTACTTCATGTGGACAGTCGTAATTTAAACATTAACTAAACAGTGTAGTTATATAATAAGTATTTTAACATAATACAACAAATAATGAATTTTTGTAATCCTCATTTCTGCTCCGCCAATAGCATATTGGAGTATTATGAAAGTGATAGTATCTAGAACCCCAATAAAGTTGTGAGTTATTTTAAAAAATAAGCTCTAAATTGATTCAAAAGTTATTCAATGTTCAAAACGCCTCACGCCTTCCCCATAATCGATCACAGGTAGGACCCGGACTTGTAGACGATACACAAAAAAATGTACGACCGACATTCTCTCCATCTATCACAAGGTCTGTGATAATGATGGTTGTAACGACATATTGTCCGTGTGATCAAAGGACTTTGAACAGAAACTTTAGAAATACGAGCTGGAATTAAACGTTCCAAAGCTTCTTTAGATTGTGTATCATTAAATAATTGATTTGAATAAAATACGAATAAAATTGAAGTGTTTATTTTAGTATATATTTGATTTGGTATAAACTGAAAATAAACTATTAATGATCAGATGTAATTCAACCGCTTTGAGCCATTTTACTTTCAACAAAATCATCAATACTAGAATAGGATGACACTTATAGATCTTTGCACACATAAACTTTAAAAATATACATTTACGTTTAGTTATTATTATTATTATTATTATTATTATTATTATTATTATTATTATTATTATTAGCACCGCGTCTTACTACCCGTTCGGGTTATACGCTCTTACGCTAATGTGTAATGGTAGGGTGATTGTGAGATGAAATGGAGGACCTACAGTTTAACGTGGGAACCGAACCACGGTGGAGGCCTGGCATTCCTCACATTCACAAGATGTCTTGTCAGAGGTGAAGGAAGGGTTTGGTAATCAGATAAATCTTTGCCGGGACCGAGGATTGAATCCCGGCCACCAGAATAGATGTCTGACACCTTACCCCTGGACCGCCAGGTCACCGACTACGTTTAGTTAAAGTAAATGACAGACAACACGTTATGAAAATAAATACTTGAATATAACTAAATTATTATTAGCACCACGTCTTACTACCCGTTTGGGTTGGAAGAAAATACAAATAAAGGCCAGCTCTGAACAGACATCTAAAGTGAAACTGGCATTGAGCATGCGCAAACAATGACCAAATTCTCTCTGTACATATTTTACTGTTCCTATCATTAATTGGACAAAATACTTTGTGACCGGGAGAGGCAATTAATATGTTGCTTGTTTTAGCTCTAAAAACACGACTGTACCAAATACACTGTCTCCCTCTGTTTCTAATATCGCTTCATTTGAGTGATTCCGGAGAAGGTTCTAAATGGCTTCCAGACTCTCGTGGTAGGTACAGACTTACCGTCGTGCCTCCCTGATGAGATCTGAAAAATATGCAATAGTTAAAAATTGTTTTTCTCCTACAGTAGGAAAGAAGGTATTTTTTACAAAGCCTGCTTGAAAAGATAAAACTGTACACTGTATGTGAGTCATTTAGCTGGTCTGTTCTCTAGTCCAAACACAGATCCTTGGTGAGATATTTTACAATAGGTAATATTTCTCAAACTGGGTTAACAAACTTGGAAACATCTCCTTAGTAGATACTATCTGTATATCTTGACAAACTTGGAAACATCTCCTAGTAGATACTATTTGTATATCTTGACAAACTTGGAAACATCTCCTAGTAGTAGATACTATCTGTATATCTTGACAAACTTGGAAACATCATCCTAGTAGATACTATCTGTATATCTTGACAAACTTGAAAACATCTCCTAGTAGTAGATACTATCTGTATATCTTGACAAACTTGGAAACATCTCCTAGTAGTAGATACTATCTGTATATCTTGACAAACTTGGAAACATCTCCTAGTAGTAGATAATATCTGTATATCTTGACAAACTTGGAAACATCTCCTAGTAGATACTATCTGTATATCTTGACAACCTTGGAAACATCTCCTAGTAGTAGATACTATCTGTATATCTGTATGAAACGTGTGTCCAGGTGTGGCCTGGCTCGTCATACCCCTGACATGGAACTTCGCGCTCCTCGGGATCACCTTCAACTCGTGGCGGTTGTTCGTGGTCCTGTGCGCCCTGCCAAGTCTCCTCACCTGTCTCCTACTCCATAGACTCCTCCCGGAGAGTCCCAAGTTCCTGATGAACCAGGGCAAGGTTGACGAGGCACTCCGAGTCCTCAGAGCGATGTACGTCAGCAACACTGGCAACAGTGCCTCGAAATACAAGGTAAACACAATCTATTGTTGGTTATTGGATAATCTAGGGCCTTACTTATGGTCTAGTCTCGGGAATACATCAATCGCCCAGCATACTAATTACAGGCAGCTGGGGTGAAATGTTGGTTTGACTGAAGTCTTAGAAATGAGAGATTGTCTGGTGTATACAATTCAGTCGCTCTATTATCTTTCCTGGTCTGGACACTCACGATGTATCTTTCTAGTTGGTGTCCCCTATAAGTGTTTTCTAAAATACAGATTTGAATGTCGGCTATTCATTTTATTAACTAGACCCATTATATTAGAATAACCCCTCCTGAGAAATCCCAAGTTATAGTAAACTATTGGTAAGTGATTACAATAGCTATATATATATATATATATATTTACCACTAAACGACAGTTCCCAAATGTTGCCAGTCCTGTTTAGAGAGACGAGGCAAAGATTCAAACGTTAACTATTACAATTTAAACCATTAGTGAATAATGTCTGTGTACTTGAGATTAATCAGGTTATCTCAGTGGCAGAACGAAACATTCCAGGTTTGATTATAGTTTTAAGGTTGTTAGTTTAAAAATAGCTGATAAAAGGTTATTGGGTTCCGAAATGCTGGTAAAAGTTATCATACATACATTCCAAATCCAGTATTCGTTGAACACTATAAGTTCAAAGGCCCTTTTAACTCACTATTTTGATTTCACTAATGCATTATGGATACTCATTAGTGACTAATTATTTTCAACATACAATTCATTTTTATGCGTCAAAATCTATCTAATTTCAATTGTAAAAAGATTATGGTATGAGTCCTTCGAATCATTCAAAATTATAACGGGCAGAGTAACTCAGAATATCGTGATTGGCTTAGAACTAAGCGGCTGGGGCTCGAATCACAGATGTTGCATTTGGGTATTGTTTTATAAACTGCTCTAATCATCTCCTAAGGTACATGTTAATGCTCTCCTCCAATTAGCTTCCATATCCTTCTCTCTTAGAATTATTAATTTTTGTTAGTTGCATATTAATATTTCTCATTAACTATTTTTTAAATATTTCAAAAGTGCTAAACAACAGGACATCTTGTTCAGCGTTTATGAACTGTAAAACGTATTTACATTTAAAATCTGTCAATTAAAGATGATTAAATTCTAATCTTTAAAATATATTATTAACATAATATAATTAGGGTTTACTATAATGGCCACCTATCCCCCCCCCACCTCACCCCCTCAGAGCTGACCCAGTGATTCTGTACGTCCTTATTTAAAATATTATTTTATATAGACTTACCTGAGCGTTATTGCCAACATTTCTTGTGAAGAAAACGATAATCCCTGCACCAACTCTTGTCTAGTTTGAATCGTTACTTGGAATTTTGACTACTAGCTCATCAAACGATGCTACCGACATTCTAAAGTAATTAAAAAACTTGTCCCTGTCGTCTCTTAATTTTCCGTAGACGTTACTAAATGCTCCATCTTCAAATCTTGCTAAGTTGATGGGATGAACATCCCATCTTCTTTCCCGTCCTTTCAACATAATGTTACGATACGCAAAATGTACGACGCACGGATCCGTCTTCCACTTTCTAACATACAAAGGAATTGGCAGAACTGGTACGATTTGTCCTCCCAACTACTATCTTTTTCGACGGGCGGAAAATGCCGCGTGCATAAAGTGAACCTACAAAACGCGACGACTCTTGCCGTCGTGTGTCGCGCGACACAAAACGCCTGCATAAAAGGGCTCTTAGCCACTTATACAAGAACATATCATTCACACACACAGAATTATGTATAACATTTAAGTAGGATATATTTTATTAACGTTTGACTTTAAATTTTAATATTCTTTTTGATTTATTGAAACATTTTTGTGATATTATCATATCTAATTTTAATAGCTTCCGAATTAAAAAAAAGAATGATCACTGTATTTTAGTTAGCAACTTCTCAAAGGGCTTTAAAATTTTAGCTATGCAAGGATATGAAACATTTTCCTTCTTAATACACTTTAAGGAACACCAAAACATAATACAATCTCCTTCCCCAATTAGTATATTATTATTATTAGTTTATTACTATTATTATTATTATTATTATTATTAGCGCCGCGTCTTACTACCCGTTCGGGTTATACGCACTTACGCTAATGTGTAATGGTAGGGTGATTGTGAGATGAAATGGAGGACCTACAGTTTAACGTGGAACCCGAACCACGGTGGAGGCCTGGCATTCCCCACATTCACAAGATGTCTTGTCAGAGGTGAAGGAAGGGTTTGGTAATCAGATAAATCTGTGCCGGGACCGAGGATTGAACCCTGGACCTCCAGCACAGAAGTCTGACACCTTACCCCCTAGACCACCAGGTCACTCCCAATTAGTAATGAGGACTCTATCTTTAGACACCAGACTCATGGACCATCGGAGATTGTTACACTTAAAGAAACATCAGAGGATAACATACAATTTTATAAATTAATGTTTAGCTTTAGGAAAGTACATTGAAAGTAAGATTATATTTTGAAAAACACAAGGTTTTTTTTAATTAAATTTTAATTTGTGATCAATGTTTTGTTTTTGTTAACAGGTTCAATCAATATTGGAGGAAACAGATAAGAGTGTTCAAGGTCTACCGAATAGCTCCTTTTTAAATATAATCAAGAACATTTGGCATCAAATATTGCCTCTCTTCCAAAAGCCGCACTTAAATATGACTTTGTTGATTTGTTTCCTCCAGTTTGGATGTTATACGTGGTAAGGACACTACACAGACAGAACAGTTTATATAGTCGTGTGTTCTAGCAATTAGCTTACTGACCCAGCGCCTTATTGCTTCTGTCCGCTCGTGGATGTTATACGTGGTAAGGACACTACACAGACAGAACAGTTTATATAGTCGTGTGTTCTAGCAAATAGCTTACTGACCCAGCACCTTATTTCTTCTGTCCGCTCGTGGATGGGGCACTTACATCAGGTATGGAGGCAGTCCCTGTGGATAGAGGGGGGTAACTTCTGAATAGGACGGGGAAAAGGGTTTAGGGCCCTCCATTATTCCCTTACCCACACCCTCCATTTCCCATAAATGTTTCAAAATTGGATGTCGCTAAATGTTATTTTATCATTAATTTTGGAAAAATATATTTTTTATATAAGTTGTTTGGTCCATGCTCCCCCAGATTTCTTTAAAAAAAATTACTATGCTTCTAAAAGCTATTTGGAATGGTCTTTATTAAAAAATATTTTGAAAAAAATTAAATCTTTTATAAGGTATTTTAAGTATATTTCCCTTTTAACTAAAAGAAAAATAGATTCCTCTGTTCAGAATATATTCAAGTTATCTTCCTCAGAATTATTTTGAATTTTGGATGCCTGTACAAGCTATTTGCAGAGTTCCCTAACTGAAATATATTTAAAATTGAATGCCTTTTACGTTATATTCAGTTCGATTCAAGTTTTTCAGTTTCATATCCGAGAATATCAAAGGGTCTAGTTTATTCTTACCACCCCAATTTATTTTAATTATTGATTCATCCCACTACACACCTCCCAGTTTTGCTGTCACGAATTTTAATGGGTCCATCCAACTATTTTCGAAAAATTGTCTTTTTTAAAAGATATTTAGAATATTTCTCCCTGAAAATTTTTTAAATTTTTATTCTTTAAGAAACTATTTGGAGTATTCTTCTTTCGGGAAATTTTTGAGATTTGGCTGCCTCTAAAACAGTGTTTCCGAACCAAGGGGGGCGTGAAGTACTTCTGGGGGGAGAGGGGCAATTCGAAATAACATTTAAAATCATAGACATATTGAATATATTTATTATTTAAATAACTTTTCCAAATTAATTAAGATACATATTTTTTGCAGTATTGGCAACACTACCTATCAGTTGTAATAAATTAGGTGACCAGCCTAAAGTATGTGTCCACGTGTATATGTTCAATCTCAAAAGCCTCAGATTCGCCCCCCCCCCTCATTCACCTGTATATCCTCCCCCTAAGCCAAAGATTCTCAAACTTTTTATACCGAAGGAGCCCTGACACCAGAACAATCACATGCTGGAGCCTTAATAGCTTTTTTACACTAATATTATGAATATTTAATAAAATAAGCTAACTTCAATCACTAGATAAGTTTACAACAAACTGAAAACATCCCAATATGTTCTGGCTGCACCTTTGTAAAATGTCCTTTACTCAGATTTGAAAAAATTGGCCTCACTGAGCCTGAGATAGCTGATGGAGCCCAAGGGCCCCAGAGAGAATAGTTTGAAACACGCTGTCCTAAGCTACCATTTCAGCCATGAGCAGCACAACTGAATCTTCAGCTCTGACTATCACAACTTAAAGTTCCAAACAGATTTTCGGTGTTCTCTGTCAAACATCGAACCCAATATCCAAGAACTTATGAAGATAAAACACTGACAACCATCACGATAAACTTTAGTAATTCTTTCTACGTCCAGTTTTACATGGATTTTTGTATGAAATAAAACAATTACTAGAAAACATTAATTTTTGTGTAAACATCCCCCAAAAAAATAGGTGGGGGGGGGATATTGATTATCTACCAAGAGGGGCGTCAGCAGAAAAAGGTTAGAAGCCACTATTCTAAAAGCTACCTATTTTAAATAATCCTCTTCCCAATATTTTATAATATTTGAATCTCCTAAAATCATATTTAAGGTGATACCAGTAATTTTCTGAAATGTTTATGTCTCTATAAGCTATTTATATTGATCCTCGTCTGAATTTTTATCATAAATTAGATTCCTTTATAGAGTCCAGAAGCTATTTGAAATTGTTTTCACCCAGCAATATTTTAAAACTTAATACCTTTTTAAAAGCGAATTGGAATGGTCCTCTGAAAATTTGATTCCTTTTTAATATATTGGAAATGGCCTGCCACCTATAAATTTTTGAGAATCGAATGCTTTCAGAAAATATTAGGAGTGGCCCTCTAGAATAATGCATTCAAAATAATATGCATCTACAAACTATTTGGAGTGGTCCTCCCCTAGAAACATTTGAAATTTGAATGGCCTTGTATGCTTTTTAGAGTGCTCTTCACCTGATGTTTCTGGACAATAAGATGCCTGTAGAAGCCATTGGAAGTGGGTCTCTCCAACAACATTCTGGAAATATAATGCATCCAGAAATCACTTTCAATTTGATTAAAGGCAATTTTTCAGCCTCATGTTCGATAATATCATAGGATTTGAAATGTATCTTGTGGGGAAATTTATTCCAGGAGGGTGATATTATATCCTCAAAGGGCCAATACCCCCTTGCTTGCTCACTGGTTTCACTGCTACTGGTTTGATGGCATTGACTATTCCAGGGGGGTTATGTTATATCCTCATAGGGGCAATACCCCCTTGCCCAATCACCGGTTTCACTACTACTGGTTGGATGGCATTGACTATTCCAGGGGGTGATATTATATCCTCATAGGGGCAATACCCCCTTGCCCACTCACCGGTTTCACTGCTACTGGTTGGATGGCATTGACTATTCCAGGGGGTGATATTATATCCTCATAGGGGCAATACTCCCTTGCCCGCTCACTGGTTTCACTACCAATGGTTGGATGGCATTGACTATTCCAGGGGGGTGATACTATATCCTCATAGGGGCAATACCCCCTTGCCCGCTCACTGGTTCCACTACCACTGGTTGGATGGCATTGACTATTCCAGAGGGGTGATATTATATCCTCATAGGGCCAATACCCCCTTGCCCACTCACCGGTTTCCCTGACACTAGTTGGATGGCATTGACGTGCGAATGTACGCACGCGTTTGAGTCTGGTCAGGATTCTCCGATCTGATTTCTTGCTCCCCAGCTGAAGGTAGCTCGGAGGGTTTGGGGTAACAGCTGAATGAAGGGGTAATTGAAGCCTAATCTCTGCTCTCAGTAACGCTTATGATGCAGCTTTTTATGATTTACTAACAATGCACTCTATGAGGAGAAATTGATTTTTTTTGTTGATTTATATTAAAGTAGACTTAATATTTTTCTGCGCTCATAATATCCATATTCCTAGATAATTGGATTTTAAATATTATGTAAGAGGTAAATAAATTTTGAAGATCATCATCCTAAGCGTTGATAATGTCTAGAAATTCAGAGATGTAATGGTAAAATGACACCCTTTAAAGATTGGGGGCATATAAAATAAAGCTTCCATTAAAATCCTGAGAGTGACATTAGGGTTACCGATTCATATATTAGGGTCGTTGAATAATATCTATTCTCTGAAAAATCCCATAAAGATCTAACTAAACAAAAGTATAAGATAATATATAATCATATATGTTTGTTTATTTGCAGTTTCAACAGTATTTTACTATGGCTGCCAGAAGTGTTCAACAATATGGCCTTATATTCGCTGTCACATGACGGGCAAACGACAACTATTTGTGAATCCATGAGTGGTCTTGTCATGGTACAAACTGCCATGAATTCTACTACAAATAATAGTTCATCCAACATTCCTACAAACATCAGTTTGTGGGCAGGTAATATAAACACTACTGATGATGTATTCGTCACCGAGAGTTATTTGGACAGTTCATGGCCGAGTGGAGATAACGTCACGCAACTCACCCCTTGTATCACGACGGTGAACCCTGCGACATTTCAAAACACACTCATCATCGGTGGAGGCATGGGTGTCATCAACCTGGCCATCGGTTACATAGTCAAGTGGACAGGACGAAAAATAATTAGCTGTGAGTAGAGGCGCCAAATACTGATATTAATATTCAATTTAATTAACAATAAGCAAGTGTAACACTCTCACATTAATATTCAATTTAATTAACAATAAGAAAGTGTAACACTCTCATATTAATATTCAATTTAATTAACAATAAGCAAATGTAACACTCTCATATTAATATTCAATTTAATTAACAATAAGCAAATGTAGCACTCTCATATTAATATTCAATTTAATTAACAATAAGCAAGTGTAACACTCTCATATTAATAATCCTATACTATATACTATCTCTCGACAAACACAGTATGTGGTTTAAATAGTACTTTTACACAGAAAGTTAGATTAGAATTAGAATGCCAATAATCTAAAATGTAAGTGCCTTTTTGAACACGTTTCTGCACTAATGTAGCATACTCATTGAATATTGGACGTGCTGAACTTACCATAGTTATTATACTTAGCTGCTCGCTGATTGATCAAGCGTGCAAAGCAAGGAAAAAATATCCATTTCCCAATGGCATTTATAGAAGACAGGGGATTCAGTCTTTTGAATTAAGCTTTAAGGTCATCAATACGCGTGGATGGTTAAAAGCAGGGGGTTGGTTGTACGAGGTTCTCTCAGGCTGGGTCACGTGGGCTACTTTGCGATCCATCATCTCCTCAAGTTCTTTTTGGGTCGTGTTTACACATATCTCCATCACCCTCATGCCACGACGGAAAAAGGTGGGTGAGCACACAAGCATTTCACTGAACGGCTTCTCGAGATGATCGTATAAATATGTTACTATTGCAGTGTATCTGATCACACAAGTGTATTAATACGATTGGCTTTATGTTTCTGTAATGGTAGTTAGGTCTAACCATGGCACCCAATTGGTATAATTATTATAATACTAATAATAATAATGTATGTGTGCATCGTAACTCGGTCATCTCCACTCTTTGTTCATCATGAATTCATGAATTAAGGTTTTCATTGGTGGGAAACCCCTTGAGGGTTGTGTTTCCAGACAAGTGTCCCCTTATCTGTATTCATTGTAACGGATGATGTTCCAATGGCCATAGATTGCACGAATACAGTTATTTACAGATTTTACAAATTACCTGAGTGCGTATAAAATATTAATATGGTATTCGCCCCCCTCCTCCTCCAACCACATTCTATCGACTTTTTTTGGGGTCATAATCATACATAAATAACGGTTCCTTTTTTGAAAAATGTATGTGCATTTGCTTGTATTTAAAAATTCCTATGTAAAAACTATGAACATGTTTTTAAGACACATGACTTATGAGCTTTGACTGTACACACTAAATAGTTGTTTGGTTTTCCAGTTGTGTTCCTAGTGTCCGCTGCAGTTTCCTGCATGGTTCTCTACTTCGCCACCAGTTGGTATCTGGTGTTGTTGCTAGCGTTCTTCTTTGTTTGTTTTATCGCCGTCTCCTCGAGTCTCCTCAACAGCTCAGTCGTTGACATCTTCCCCACAAGTCTCAGGTAAATCAACTGTCACTGATTATCTAGTAACAATATTATCACATAATACATATTCACTACTGTCGATACGTGATAATGTCCTCAGTTTCGAGCCCCTATTTGGTTTGAAATTCAAGGATAAAGTGTGTCCATTTAACGGTAATCTGTTTTAATTTAAAAAATTGTTAGAAAATTTCACTACATACTTTATCCAAAGGTGAGACCGCAGCTTTGATTATTACATAATTATCTTACATTTTTGGTGTAGTTGTCAATACATCCCCATCTAAGAAGAGGTTATCCCAAGAGTGCCGTTAGAGGTGACAAATATGTGGTTATAATGTACGATTAGACCCAGAGAAGGAGGAGGGGCAAAGGAACTGGGTGCGCGGGACAAAATTGGATCACGTGGGTCAGGAACGCATGACAAAACAACGCTTGCGCAACTACTAGCATGTTCCTCCACCAAGTTCTAGCACACACATGACATGTGGAATGTGCTAGAACTACCTCGGTCTTTGTCGAATTATCTGGCATCCGCGCGACCTCTAGTGGCCCTCTCTCGAACCTCGCTAGCGTTGGTTAGTCGGTCGGATGGCGTGTTGTAGCTCGGTTGCATGTGTTTTGCCCGGAGCCCACGTCTGGTGCTTTTGTGAGATGGGGCAACTAGGGTAAATGTAAGTTAACGATCTTTCTTGTTCTAATTTGTATTTTGTAGCTAAAAATGACGCTACATCCTTTAAACTGTATACTCTTAAATTGGGAATATCTTTAAAACTATACGTGTAAGGAAAATTCAGAGATAAGTTTAGAAATTATCGAAAAACATTACATTTAAATCACTCTTCAGTTAATCTTGATCAACATCTTTGTTGCCCAGTGTGACCACCCAACCACTGTATTTCCTTAAAACTAGTAAAAGAAGGAATCAAAATACTTACCCCTCACTATAACACTAGCCAGTGGTGAAGGGTTTGGTATTTAGATAAATCTGTGCATGATTTTAGAGTGTATATGGAATGTATTTAAGGTATTCATTCAATTTAATCATTCAAAATTCCACTGATAGCACACGACCTAGAGATAACTCCCCAAAAATCAAACCTGAAACAAAATATCTTTAGAATGACGTTATTACAACTGATTTCAACAATCAAAGAATAAATCAAGACTGTCATTTGTCACAAAAGTTTAAAAATATCGAGAATTAATTTCTTATTAAAATGTTGATTTGAACCATTTGAAACATAGTGCATGTATAGACCTTTTTGGTGCCTCGTTTCCTAACCAAGTCATACTATATAGTGGGGGAACAGGTTAAACATCCACATTTTTGGAAGTGGTAGCGAATATAAAAACTATCTCAAAATGTAGTTTGAAGATTAACACGTTTTTGCTTCTTTTTAGAGTCAATAGATAAAAACTAAATATAAAACACGTTTTTTACATTAAAAGTGAAATAAGAGTAAAAAGCTTATATTTATCACAAACAACTTAGGATAGATATTATGCTTCATTAAATTAGCCTCCATTTGTTCCAATTTTTTGCTAAGTTAAGGAGCAATCCGGTACTAAACATACAATGAGATGTGAAAGTCATCGAAAAACCACACCTTTATTGGACTAAAGGCACGAAATGAATTAAAATTATCAAGTTAAAAACTTGCTTCGAAAGCTGGACACAACTAGATTTCCTTTATTTCGACAACCTAACAATATTTGTTAAATACTTTTGGAGCTAATAGTCGATTCTTGGTCGAAGGTCATTAACAATCTTGTGCTCTCACCGTAAACCAAACTAAGTTCATCCGCACCATATAGTCATTAGTTTGTTTTGTTTTATTAACTAACAATCATGCCTCATACGTACTAGAACAGTGAATATGTGGCTATGGTATTTGTGTCCGGGTGTTGCAACGGAAATGATAGCGCTGCTTTCCGGGAATACGCCACGCGATTTCCGAACAGAAGATGCCACACAACTCAATATTCATTCTAATATTTCAACGACTGAGGGAAACTATGTCATTTATTATAATTCCCCGAGCTGATGTGTTTTCTACCGCTGCAGAATTAAAGAACAGGTGTGCAGTATTTTTACAAAAATCCATGAACAGGTACTAACTAATCTGGTTCTGAATTAGGAATTTCACCATCAGTAATATTATACGAGTATGACTTTTTTTTCATAAATTGTTTAATGTGTGTCTATATCTTATTTGTATTCAGTATCTAAAACCACGTATTAGTTGTATTGATTTGAATGAAACTGCCTTTGACGCTCTAGAGATTTTTCTGGGTAATTATCTTTAAAAGACACAATAACCGTATGTGAAAATCAAGGCTTGGAAGCATTACCTAACAACATTGCGTGTGACCATTTATAACATGTGCCTGTTTCTTTCCACGATAGCCTTCATCTGAATTCCACGGACCTCCTGTTTGATGTTAATTGATTACTGTGTTTAGTTTTAGTTTTTATATAATTTACTGTGAATATAAACTAAACAGTTAGCTATTTGCGGCAGATATTGGAACGATATTCTAAATGGATGTTACTGTTTTGCTCCTAGGGCCATGGCGGTGTGTCTGACGTTGATGGCCGGCAGAACTGGAGTGGTTGGAGGAAGCCTTATGATTGGAGCTCTCATTGAGACCCGTTGCTCTCTAGCATTCGTCGTGCTCAGTGGAGTATCCTTGCGTGAGTGTTATTGCTTTACAGACTATAGATGGTGACACTATCAACTTACCCTCCTTTAGAATATGGTGTGCCTCTCTTACCTTAAGTTGACACATGACACCCAGCATGGTCCCTTAGGGGAGAGTGGGATATTATGACACAGCGGGTAGAATATACGCATGTTGGTACGATGTTTGGTTAGTGTAGAACTATATGTGTGCAGATAGCATGTTTATTTAACTATTCTCTATTAATATGTATCACATTTACAAAGACACAGAAAGCATGATTGATTTTTTTTCTATTAAATAACCATTACATAAATTCTAACATTTCTGTTTCATTTTATTTCAGTTTGTGCATTTCTGGGCTATTTTGTGCCTTCTCCACACAAATGAGCATCAACTCTACTCAAAACGAAGGCAAAAATATACTTAACGGTTCAGTTCCTGGAAGCGGTGTTTCAGAGGGGGATGATTTTAAAGAGTGTATTGAGCTACCCATGAGAATATTTCAAAGCTGTACTTATAAAATGGTTAAAATTACTAGTCTAATAATTAATACCATCAACTAATCCCAATTTCCTTTAGTTTGCATTATCTCGCCCAATAAATTAATAGGTGACCTGGTGGTCTAGGGGTAAGGTGTTAAGACTTCTGTGCTGGCGGCCGGGGTTCAATCCTCGGTCCCGGCAAAGATTTATCTGATTACCAAACCCTTCCTTCACCTCTGACAAGAACATCTTGTGAATGTGGGGAATGCCAGGCCTCCACCGTGGTTCGGATTCCACGTTAAACTGTAAGTCCTCCATTTCATCTCACAATCACCCTACCATTACACATTAGCGTAAGTGCGTATAACCCGAACGGGTAGTAAGACGCGGTGATAATAATAATAATAATAAATTAATCGTATGTAACATAATTCCATTGCATTACACGGACCTTCCATCGGACATCTTGAAACATAATTCAAACTCTGAGTTAATAAGCATAATGATGAATCAATGATTTTGTTCATTTTGATTCAGAAATATAAACAAGAAGAAATAAACCCAACTCTTTTCAATAAACAAATAGAATAACTTGATTTTTGTAAACACTTTTAGTAATTATTTATTCCTGGAAACTGAGTGTTTATAAATACACTCCGTGTAGTTTAAGTCAGGGCGCATTGTAATATTTATAATTTGTCCCTTAAAAAATTGTTCAATTAAATGAATATATTTTCAAAAGTCATACATTCTTACTTATTAGTATTTTATAAAACTTGTAAAATATAATTAATATACGGTAACCATAGATTATTTTAACTTTTTTTATAAAACATTTAAATTAGTATCCTACATAATTTATTTTCTGTGTAGTTAAATATAAATTAATGGTCTTATGAAATACCAATTTTTAGTTTTCTTGTTCATATATTATAACGATTTAAATTGTGTTTTACTAATTTATTATTTCATAATATTTGTATAAAAGGTTATGATTATAAAAATATATTTTTTTTTATAAAGTCACACTCACTTTCTCATACTGAGAATTATATATATATATTTATTTAAATGTCAAAAATAGACTTTTTGCTAAACTACCCTTAAATATGTTTCACTAATAAAAAGAAACACATCATTTTGTTAGTCAAATTAAAAACTTTTTATTAACTTTAAATCTTAATTGTACTTTATTATAACAAACTTCAAATTTTAAAGTTAAATTATTTGTAAGCCACCCTAAGACAATTTGTAATTAAGTAAAAAAAAAAAATATTATTTATAACGAAAACCTATTCCAATATGCCCATTTAAAACTCACCAATTTTGAAAAACTTTCTATTTTATATAATTTTTCGAAAATAAGCTACCCTTAAATTATTTTTATTTTTAAAAATTATGAAACATTATTCATTAGTTTATAAAATATTCCCCAAATATATATTTTGATAAAATCTAGATAGATGTTTCCGAAATTTTGAAAACTCTACAAAAATCAGTCTTTTGTAAACTACTATATATTTCAAAAACAAAGTACAAAGTATTATTTGGCAGATAAACTGCTTCCTAAATATTTATATGAATAAAATAATTAAAGCAGTTTTTCAAATATTTCAAGTTTTTAAAAAATCGTTCATCAGCAAACTAGCCATAAATGGGTCTCTACCCCAAAATCAAAAGTGCTATTTATCTTGTCATAAGACTCCCAAGATATCAATTGGAAACCAAATTGTTTGAACCATTTGTAAAATAGTTCAATTTTTGAAAAAATCAGTCTAAATAAACTACATATAAATAAAATACTACCCCACAAAAAATTATACATTATTATATGTCATACTACACAATTTCCAGATATACATTTTGACCAAAAATCTTACAGCGCAAACAAAAGGGCACTATGTAAATTTGAAACCGAACTACTATCATAGGTAATGATTAGATTTAACAAGTATAGCAATACTTTTAAGACTCCAGTCAGATATGTCACGTAGACCCATTCTACGTAGCCATTTAAAAATATTGGGACCCATTTTACGTATTGGTGAAAAGGGGTACAACTTTCGTGACCCAATCTATGCAGCCTCGTAGCAGTAATGAAATACTTTGGGATCACCAATTGATTAGATATACAAATCTGTGGCAGGGGAACCAGGGGGTAAGGGAGAGCATTGCCACTCTTGGAAATAATGCCCCCCTCCCCCCAGAATAAGTTTGCCCTCCCTGAAATAGCCAAAGTTATTATTTATAATTTTAGTGAGGATTACTACATATAGATATTATATTCTGAAAATTGAAAAATGACACCTGAACAAAGGAATATAACCCGGGACTTTTGGATTAGTACGCCAATGCTCTAACCACTGAGATATCCAGGAATCGTCCCTTGTCCAGGGTCATTCTTCACTCATATTTTAAGGCAGAGTCTATGATGGACGTGTGGAAATCGTCAAAATCTCCTGAATGTCTTCTCCAAATATCTTCTAGAGTATCAAGATTTCAAATTAAAGGACTACCCTAAATAGCTTTTAGAAGTGTTTAGTCCCGGAGGTTTACTGAAAACTAAACCGGTGAGTGGGATTTAGGGGTGTCATCACTCCTCCTAGAATTAACTAGCCCCCTTGAATGTGTTTCACACCTTTTTATATTCTAGAATAACAAGCTGAAAACTTGTATCAAACTGTAACTGACATTTAAAGGCATTCCATTTTCAAATATATGCCAGATTGTGACCAATCCAAACAATTTCTAAGGAATTCAAATTTTAAAACGTCCTGGGAGAAGGTTATTAAAAATAGATACCAAATGCATATAATTAAAAAAATATTCAAATGACTACAATTACAAATGTTTTCTGGAAGCATCCAGTTTAAAAATATTCAGGAGAGGATCATTCCAAATAGCATCTAAATACACAGAATTTAAAAAAATGCTTAAGAAGAACACTTCAAATAGTTTTTAGAGGCATCTAATTGTCGGAAAAAATCAATGTATCTAAATATCTTCAAGGGATATCCAAATTTCCAAACGTTCAAGAGGAGGACCACTTTAAATGGTAGTCTCTAGAGTAATTTATCGTTTTAAATTCAAGGTGGGTATTACTCAAAATTGCTTCTATATGCATCCAATTTTCAAAAATTTGCTATAGAAAACTAATCCAAATAGCTTCTAAAAGCATCCAAATTAAAAAAAAGCCTTTATATGTTTACTACAAGTAGGTGACCTGGCGGTCTAGGGGTAAGGTGTCAGACTTCTATGCTGGAGGCCGGAGTTCAATCCTCGGTCCCGGCACAGATTTATCTGATTACCAAACCCTTCCTTCACCTCTGACAAGACATCTTGTGAATGTGGGGAATGCCAGGCCTCCACCGTGGTTCGGATCCCACGTTAAACTGTNGCACAGATTTATCTGATTACCAAACCCTTCCTTCACCTCTGACAAGACATCTTGTGAATGTGGGGAATGCCAGGCCTCCACCGTGGCTCGGATCCCACGTTAAACTGTAGGTCCTCCATTTCATCTCACAATCACCCTACGATTACACATTAGCGTAAGTGCGTATAACCCGAACGGGTAGTAAGACGTGGGGCTAATAATAATAATAATACACTCTCCGACAGATAGCAGGCAGGAGTCGACATGTCGCATGCATGTTTCCTTTAGGATGCGTATGGGAACCTGTCTGCTCTCATCACATTGTTGTTAGAGTTTAAGGTGTGACTAGGTTTTAATACCAGTCGGATTGAGTAGTCCCTCTAATGTTTATATCCTTATATAAGTTCACTAGCAGTCCCGCACGGCGTTGCCTGTGAACCACTGTAGTATAATAATTATATAAGCTTGACAACCCACGCTGCCCGTTACCCACGACTCCTGTGCTAAAGCACCAATAATAAATAACTCTATTTAAATCAATATCTGAATATTATGATTAGACCCTAAGCTATAATTGGTACATGAGTGGTTTGGAAGGACAGTACAGATTCATGAGACACAGGTTCAATTCTAGGGTATTTATATAATTATGTTGGCCTTTGTAATTGTTATTTTATAACACGTATGCTATCATGTTTAAATAAAGTGTGATATGTTCTAGGATTTTGTGAGTTTGAAAAGTTTCAGTACTCGTAATCCTTGAGCACGTATATATCAAACTTTTATTGAAGTTAATTAGGAGATTTTACACCAAAAATTTAACAAGTGTCAATTGTCTGTAAACTTCTGTATTAAGATGCATTTAGTAGGTATAGTTCCATGTTGTGGGATCTTCCAGCTATTAAAGTAATTTTACCTCTTAATCACCAACAAAAAGTTCTTCAATATTTTTTTAAAATATCATACTTAGGTAAATGTAATCAATTTTATCTTTGAAAAACTATGCTCAAATTAAATTAAATAAACAATTTGAAATATTTGTAATATACATATTTCTTGTTTAAAGAACGCTTAGTTTTTCGTTTTTTATTTATAAACACAAATTTTGAGAAAAATATATTGGATGCTGTAGGAAAATATCAATTAAAAAGCTGAAGTCATATATTTATTGGAATATTAGTTAGATATTTTTGGAGAAATTGTGTTTTTGGCAAAATAGATGGTAATTTGATAAATCCCAACATCACTTTATCTTCTTCCAACATATTAGTTTCAGTAGTTTTCAATTAATTATATAATGCAGATAAATAAGTTAAGTAGTTTTCTAAAGCAATAAGAAGATTATCCTAAGTTTTCATAGAAAAGTCCTTATTACGTGTAAACATGAAAGTACCTTTAAAAATCATCCTGATGATATCTACATAATTGATCCTCTTTGGCCATCTACTTGGCTACTTGCATCAATGGATACGTGGACAGGATGTCAGGCTTATTTAGTTTGGTTGCTGGTGATGAGTGGATTATGGCTACAATCCAGGATTCAATGGAAATATCCTGATTGGGTAGTAAGACGTGAAGGTAAGCATCTACCAGTCTAAGTAACGTCTGATTTCTCAGTTAAAAGAACCAGCAAGTGAATAAAAAAAAAGATTAAATGAAATTTGCATATCCTATTTAACAGTAGTGATTTTACGTCTGTGAGTTGGGATTTGTTTTATTTAGAGTAAAGCAAATTGGTAAGTCAACTTTTTATGAAATCAGTTTTTTTTTGTTGCTTAAATATAATATTCCTCGATAAATCTAAAATATGAAAATATAAACTGACTAGAAGTTACACCAATGGTTCTGAATAAATGTAAATATATTTAGGATCGTGTAACACTTATTTTATCGACTACAAGATTCACTGGATACTACAAGATCCTAAATTTCCAAAATCTTCATTTTTAACACATGTGTATGATCAGTCATTAATCTTATGTACTTTGGATTATATCTAGAACCCACGACCTACTTGAATCCATAATACACAGTTCATTGTAGAGATACTATTTTGTTTTGTGCTCTGGACAATTGGGGCCTACACATTAAACTACTTAATTTATGGTGTTTAGTTATCAACGTTAAGGTGGGGGTGTATGGGGGCTGAGAAAAGGTCAGTATTTTTGCTGTTTTTATATCGAAACATTTTTGGTCAAAATAAATAAAAAGTTGCTCCATTAGAAATACATGAGTTTAATTTTATTCACAGGTGATATCAACATTTGTTGAATATCTGTCACTGGTTTTCTGAAATTTAATGACTAATTTTTCTCTTCATATAAATATTTTACATCTAATGATTCAATGCTCACTATATATATTCAACAACTGTTGACATAACCATTTAAATAAAATTAAACTTTATATTTCTAGTAATTTAATATTTAATTATTTTTATCAAGAACTGTTTTGCTATACAAACTGCAAAAACATTGATATTTTCTCGCGTCTCACGTCACGTGGTGTAGCTCCAAGGAAAACGGTACTTGGACAGCCATTTATAAAATTTAAAATAAATATTTATCTTAAGATTATAAATATAAAATGGGATTGGGATTTTAACGATTAACATTTTAAATTTTTTTTAAATAGTTTTATCGATACAGAGGTCAGATATAAATTAATATATTTTATTTATTCATCTGAGATATTTAACTTGTATTTTTTGAACCGACCTATTATATCAGCAAACGAGAATTTCTATTAGCGAGAGAAAAATAACCTACTAATTTTGCCAGGAAAGGTATTTTCACATAGGCCTACCTTACAGGATTCTTTTACATGCTACAATAGACGTGGGACCGAGGGATTTAATTCCCCTCCAAGGAACGTTGTGCTACGGATTTAACTGCCCAAAAAAAATCTCTTAACTTCAGCTTGGTTTGAACCCCTGAACATAGGGTCCTGAGGCTAACACTTCATCCTAAGACAACCGAGGTCAACAGATATAAAAAGGTAATGTTAATGGTGTAGCTCGATTTTAAAATTTTATCTTTTAAAGAAATGCGCTGATTTATTAATATTAATCTCGGAGCAGTTTCGTCACACAGATGACGCGATTCTGTCTCCACAGCTGACCGATGTTTCAACAACCAGGTCTGAACGTGGGTCCTCATCGTCTCAAAGGTGGTCCATTTAGTTTGAAGAATATTAAGATGCAACACTGTTTATATGCAGCATAATGCAGTATGTATTAGTTCGTTACATTAAAATTACGTTCACACTCAGCAGAACTTAAAGGATTTGATTTTAAGCAATTTCCTAGAGGCTTAAGAGATTCTGGAAGACGTCTTCTTCCACAATCAACGTAGTACAGAAATTCATTCGATAATTTTTTTTTGTTCTATTTTAAAGTTGCTGCAAAGGTGGTTTATAGATTCCACGCCATATTTTAATTCCATATTGCTCGTCTACAAGTATGAGGTTTGTATTCCGAAATTTTGTAAAATTCTTGTTTACCAACTTGACCCTCTTTCATTCCACACCTTGGAATTGTCCACAATGTTACTCAAGATTTGCAACCGATCCTATTTAATAATTGGTGTCGTGGATTCTCAGTATGTGCCACTCCATGGGATTCCCCGCTCTCAGCTACTTCTATTCTTCCTCTTACTCTTCCCCCCTGTTATACATTTCATTGATTTATTAATTCATATATTACGAGGAATCAAATTTTATCTTTTAAAGCACCAGGGTGGTGCCCTGGACCGCCCTAGCTCGACTAAAGTACTGCATATATCGCCACCTCAATACAATTATGTAGTTTTTAAATATCTTCTTGATTTCCTAAATGAATTTCCCATAATTTCTTATATTGTAAACTATTGTGAAGGTCTCGGCTTGACTTAAAACACTCGTAACTCTTTTAAATACAATTTTATTACTTAGTTTTAAATCGTGAGCAGAGTATAAATTAGTCTTGTGTTACGACTAAATTTAAGACAAGACCGACTTCCAACTGAATTCTGTCCCAATTCTCATATATATATATCATAGCTAAACTTCAACTGATGTGGTATGCATAAGATCATACTGTACCGTGGCTACAGACTGACCCGGCCCCAACAAGTTTTCTACTTACCCTATTCGCCAGAAAAGCCGAAGTCTCGTTCAAAACAACAATCACGCCACGGAACGACCTTGTTGTTCGCACTGCATAAGAAACTTTGGAATGGGAAGTCAGCCACGTACTCGTCTCTTCTCCAAACTAAGACAATCCGTTCGAAGCGCGCATGCGCGAGAGTGCAATTCTAAGTGGATACCAGTGGCTCAGGCG